>CM029628.1:10931413-11096413 GCA_017311315.1 Dendrocalamus latiflorus | reverse complement strand
TAATTATATAACTTTGCAAATTTATCATCTTCTTATGTGTAGCATATATTGATTTTTTTGTGGTAGCTATATACTTAATAAGAAGGTATCCTAATTTATTCCCTACATATCCCAATTATTTATTAATTGGTGTGTATACCCATACATAGCGAACCTTATGATAATATGTTCACACATGTCAGAACTTCTATTTCTTGTGAAGATGTCGTCCGCTCATTCTCCGTCATCGTTGCCTCATGTGTTTGATGCATTGTCCTCTGGAAAATCCAAGCACCATGTAAGAGGTTTATCAGAAAAGCCCGAGGGCCAATTTACCATCACGGATATTGATGTGTCTGGGACCCCTCCCAATCCTCACCATGCAGGGGAACAGGTTAAGATCACCTACGATTCGTGAAAGGACTTGACCGAAGATCATAAAGATGCACTGGTGATAGAAATTTTCCAATCATTCGAGATCCTGGAAGAACACTAGGCCTTCATGCGACGATATGCGTTGCTAGCAGCGTGCAAAGCATGGAAGAACTTCAAGTGTTATCTATTCCTGAAACTGTGCTGGCAAGACTTTTTGTGGCAAAGAAGATAACAGATGATTTTAGGAGTGAAAGTGTGACACACAGGGCCCTCTAGGAAAAAATGCGCACCCCTGTAAACTCAGTACCACTGGATATGCAGGTAAAATCCTACATTGGAGGAAGGACGATGAGTAGGCAATCCTGCAGGAGACCTCCCTGCCATTTGCTAGGATCCCTGATGAGCGCGTTTGAAACTGGATAAGAGCGAGGTCATCTACTATGCCTTCAGGGGCCATCTCCTTTCCAAACTCCGCAGACGAGGAAGTGTTCCAGCGTCTGATAAGATATTGAACTACCTAATTTGCAATTACTCCATAACTTCATAGCAAGTGATATAATATGTCGGGCTCTTGCAGGAAGCGCTGAGTGCAGAATCTTCCCAAGGCTCATTCCAGGCAGTCAGGGAGAGAGATATACTCTTCATGGCTTTGGAAAACAAGAAGCACATAGGTCACACGAGAGGACCTAGGTGTCATCATCACAACCCCAGAAGGACATAGGTTGGCCTATGTGGCTCATCTTGAGTTCCCAACCACGAACAATGCAACAGACTATGAAGCCCTCCTCTGCGGCCTCCTCAATGTGAAAGTGCTCAAAGCTCGAAGAGTCCTTGTTCACAGCGACTCACGCTTGGTGGCATTGGCCAAGAGGATGACCAGAGAGAACCTATCATGAAGTTCCTCTAGGGGAAAGAAGAGTCGGATGACACAACAGAATGTCGGAGGTTGTCCCATTACGTGTGAGCCTTCAACATAGCAGATGGAGTGCTCTATAAAAGGGGCGTATGCACTCCACTGCTCAGGTGCTTGTCAAGGCGAGGGCCAAGGGCTCCTCACAGAAATCCACCACAATCTATGCGGATTACACTTGGTTTTGTGAACTTTGGTGGGGAAGGCTTTCTGCTAGCGTTTCTATTAGCCCATGAGAACTTCAGATGCACATGACCTGGCAAAACATTGCTAGAGATTCCAATGGATGGGGATGTTTGCCCATTCCCCGCTGACCCCTTTGTTGTTGATCCCCTAGTATGGCCCTTGGCGTGCTGGGGCTCGAGATCATATGACTACTCCCCAGGTGCCTAGCGACCTTAGGTTCATGGTAGTGGCCTATGACTATATCTCCAAATGGGTTGAGGCCTAGCCCCTAGTGAAGATTGCCTCTATACTGATATAGAAGTTCCTCTGGCAAAACATCATATGCTGGTTTAGGGTCCCTAGGGAAATCACCGTGAACAATGGCCTCCAATGAGGTGGTGGAATGCACAAATGGCACCATATCGGAAAGCGTAAAGAAGCAGTTAGTCAGGCTACTTAAAGGGAAATAGACAGAGGAGTTTCCAAAGGTCTTTTGGTCCATACACACAAGGTCACATGACCGATTGACTTCACCCTATTTAGACTCCACTTCAGCGATGAGGCCATGACACCCGAGGAACTAAAAGTGAAGTCCCATCACATGCTAGCGGAGGCACCCCTGGCATAACGCCAACTCTCGTTGAACCTCATTGGTGAAACCAGAGTCCATGCAGCTAACAACATCATGAAGTACCTCAGGGGCGACTGTGGCCTCATATAATAAGGTCAAGCCACACCATCTATCGATAGGGTATCTCATCATGAGGAAGGTCCTTTATGCAAACACAATGAAAACGTTGGATTCCAAGTGGAAAGGCTCATACAAAGTGACATCCTTCTTCAAGGCTAGCTCATATCACATCTCCACTCTCAAGGGAAAACCACTAAAGCACAATTGAACACTGACCGCCTGTTCTGCTTCTATGCCTAGTCATGCGTAGGTATCATTCCAATGTAGTGTTTGTCTATATCTAGGACCACCGGCCTATGTGCAACATCCGTGGAACATGCTGACCAATGTAACGCTTACCTGCACAACCATGAATGAATAAAATAAACTTTCTCCACCCTAATTCTATGTACTCATGAATAGTTGGTTGCTAGCTCTATGGAGTCAAAAATAGCGTAAAAACAATGTGTAGAGGATACATAACTGTAACGTACTCTACGAACTCAGAAGTAGCACGCAACGTGTGAGCCTAGTTGGTCTAAGTGCCATCCCCGACAACACCCGTTCGAAGGTGGGGATGGAGCACGCATGAGCTTACGAGGTCTAAGTGCCATCTCCGATGACACCCATTCGAAGGGTGGTGACAGAGCGTGAGCGAGCATACTAGGTCTAAGTGTTGTCTGTGACGACATCCGTTCGGAGGGTGGGGATGGAGCGCATGTGAGCCTACAAGTGCTAAACCTCCACCTCCAACAACACCTATTCGAGGGGTAGTGATAGAGCACATGCGAGCCTACAATCCTATAGGTTGTCTCTGACAACACCCACTCGAAGGGTGCGGATGGAGGGCTTATAGGCTTCCTTTGGTTTGGCAAAGCGAAGGCACAAACAACATCATTCAGTGAGTCCCATGCCCCACCAAGCATGCCCTTGCATTCACATTACTCTCCTCTCCCTCTCACCGTGCCTATTTGGCTTCTTCATCCCTACAGTTCATCGATGAAGTCTTCGTACCCAACTCTGGCCGACTCTGCGACCCACCACCTTTGAGCACCTACAGCCAGTTCCTCCTGTTTGAAGTCCCCTCGTGACCTTCTTTGTCGATCCCCATAGTCAGATCGGACTATCGTCGCCTCCATACTGCCGGTGCCATGCTCCTTCCCTTCGCCACCTCATCCCTGCCCGGCCATAACCTATGGTGAGTCCACCTCGGTCCCCAGTAGCTCCCTTAGCACGTAATTGGCTTGATTTGCTGTCGTTCACTGTAGCACCTTCTGCCCAAGTGTAGCCATTGCTTAGATTGCCTTTGGCCACCTTGTGCGCCAAATTAGGCTGTGCTGCCTCACCTTTAGGTGCGGTACAGTGTGGACAATCTGTTTTTTGCCCTCGCAGACAACCGTCGTGGCTCCCCTCACCAGCGACAAGTCGTGCTCTCCTCGGTGGGAACAAGGAGCACTGTAGCGACCATTTAGAGTTAGTTTAAATCTTGATTAGAGTTAATGACTATAGTTAAGTTTCGTTAATTTGTCATTGACTGGTGGCCCCCTTTCATTAAGTTGGTAGGTAACTCTACGACATGTGGGCCCCTACCCATTAAAAAATTCTATTAAAACCAGTTAATCAAAGAAGAGCCACTAACAAGTGGGCCTATTTCACTACGCTCTATAGTTATTGATCCCACTTATTGGCCTTAAGCCTTTTTTTCTTTAGTAAATTAATTCAAAAAGAAAGTAAAACCCATGGGCCTCACCTGTCATACTCTGTGACCTTTACTCGTAAAGGATTAAATCAAAAAATTAAATTAAATTGAGTGCACCCCACTTATCAGTGAGAGAGAATCTTGCCCCTCTATTTATTTTAGGATTAAATCCTGATTTAGACTTTGAAGAGCCCGTTCTCACTCATTTTAACACCAAATTTAATGAAACTTGATTATAATTTTATCTAAATTCAAGATTTGTCTGATGGAAGTAAAATCATCCAATTTAGAGTTGATTTGCATTGATTTTCTTTTCATTTTGATCATCCGAGTAGTGTACTAGGACACGGAGAGCTACAATCCGAGCCAAGTCAGGATTTCCAAGACTAACCTACTAATGAGCTAGGCGAGTCAATACTTTGATAATGTTGAACCTATATTTTATGCAAGTTATAGTTGTTTAAGTTATCAAATTGCATGCTTTTATTTATTATGCAAATTTATGTTCGCTTAAGGTTATAGATACATGCCTAAATAATCGTTGTATTATTATACCCCATCCCTTGGACACTTGAATCATATAATCCTTATCACCCTAGAAACTTAATGGTAATCATGCTAGTTATAAGTTGTATTGAAGCGTCATGCTTAGTTTTTCTTAAATACTAAGGCATTAAATTACCATATCATCATTTTTAATCATGAAACCAGTTTTGGGCAACCATTGAAGAGAAATGGTTGGTATGTTAAGGTAACTTAGTTTTATGCTTCTCAAAACCCTAAATCTTGCTTTACATATCTAGGCAAACGATAAGAGAGTTGATGCGGATGTAGCACGAGAAATTATGGTTTGCGGTAGCACTGCCCAGATAATTTTAAGGACTTAATCCTATGATGACCTCCCAATGTAAAATATTACAATCACAAGTCTATAATGGGTATAATCTGGTTAACTAATTTGCATCCACAAGTATAGGTTGCACCATTGGAGTGACCCACGGGTCATGTCATTGATTTTACCTGCCGTAGACACGAGTCGTGTCGCTAGATTTAAGCTGTCATGTGGCGCTAAAGGTGGACTTGGTGTGGTGGACGTAACCTTACTAGGATGAAACCTTAGCAGGTGTAATCTACACTGGGTGATGCATTGTAAAGACCATGTGGTGATCTTCTTGATCAACATATCCAAGAAAATATGTTAAACATAATAAGATGATTATTTCTTTTTGGTAAAGTGTACAATCTTTACAGAGTGTAAATTGTTCGAACAACTGTGCCCATGGTCAAGGGTGGGTATGGAAACTTACTCGAGTTAGTATCTATTTCTAATTTGTGGGTGGGATGAAAACTCATTGAGTAAATATAACCCTAAATATGGTTTGTCCTAGGTGGATGTAACCCAATGATGATAATGGGTGGATGTGGATGTAACCCTAGTAAGCAAAAACTAGTATATGGTGGATGGAACCTGCATTGCTATTAATGTTACACATTTTTACTCTCTTTAATAAAAACATGGTTTAGTCAAAATTCTAAGTCATAGGGATTTCTACTTATGGTAACTTCAAATAATGCTTTTAGCAAATAAAAGAGCCTGTGCATACCTTTATTGAACCTTGCATGTATACTATCGCATTCTGTGTATTGGCTCACGGAGCATGGTTGTTTGTGCTCATCCTTGCTCACTCAGTACCTTAGAACTTGCGAATCAAGGTCACTGCTTGTACTATGATGCCCCAGGTGCTGATGGAGAAGAAGATGGAGGTAATTTGGATGTTCTCTAGTAGTTTAGATCTTACCCCAATCAGGCTGACTATGATGGTGATTGTATGAACCAATACTATCCAAGCTCTTGTTAATATACTTGGTGATGTATCTGTTAGTACTATCTACTAATCTAGAAAATAGTGCAGTGGTTTAATGGAGGATTATGGATTGGCTAAATCTGAGTCCAACAGAGGTGGTATTAGTGCATACGACTATAGGGTAAAAAGCTTTAGTTAGAACAGTCGTACCTAAGGACTTGAGTCTTATTTTCAAAAGTTAAGAAAAACTTTGACAAAATATAGTGTATTATTGCTCTTACTCATCACTCTTGGTTCTTGGCTTACCTTTAATTTCTTTATATCTTTACTTTGTCGCTAACTCTTTTTCTTGTTCAAAATTGTAGATGCCCGGATCGTCTGACCAGGGCCCTGGGACTTCTTCTCCCATGGTGAGGATGATGGGGGAGTTTGTGTACATCCTTCATAAGCTCATGCAATACCTGGGCTATCAGCACCGACCCATCTTCAGGGGCCGAAAGACTGAGATACTAGACCACGAGTCTTGGATGTTGGAGGTTTTCCTCAACAAGAGGAAAGGCAAGTTTGAGTCTTGCACCTTCAAGACTGAGCACCCTAGGAGCTCTGCTTCGGATGCTCTCTAGGACGTAACCTGTCTAGCTTCGGCTCGCTAATGCTAGATCAACAAGGCCACTTGATCGTGTAAAAGTAGCACACCCACAAGTGCACGGGTTGCCACTGAAATAGCGGCGAGTGTCATGTTCTCCATACCGACTAGATTGAGGATACAAGTGCTCAACTAAAATTAGGCCAATCGAAATGAATGATAAAATGGAAAATTAAACCTAAAACAACTACCAAATTAGCCGAACAAACTAATATCCAAAACTACAGAACGAAACCCTAGTCGCATGGATGAAACTACGAATGAGCTAAATGAACAAACAAACAAAGGATGACGGGATGAACAACTATATGAATTGATGTTGCATGACTGAACGGACAACACGATAAGAGATACATGAACAAACATGAATCCCGACTGAAGACCTAACTAGCTACCAACCGCGAGACAAAATGAGAAAGAGAGAGAGAGAGAGAGAGAGGAGGAAGATGGTCAACAACCAATTAGACTACGGTGGAAGGACAACTCAAAAACAGAACTACGACGAATGCACACATGACTTAACTACTGACCGACCAAGAAATAGAAGAAAAGAGGGAGGTTTGGAAGCACAGAGGGAGTCAAGATAGCAAGGGGAAGGGAGATGATCATCAGCTAGCTTATTTGCACAACACAAATTATCATAGACAACAAAACATGAACATTTGATAGATAGATACAAACAGATATTGATCATGGTTACCACTCACAAACTGACATAAACTGACATAGACAACAAAACCTAACACTGACAAAGACACAACAGGACACTGATCATAGCCTCAATTAATAGACAACTATTACTAACAGAAAATCAACAACACTAACAAAAAACTAACTATACAAGTATGAATTACAAATGCTGCTACTAAATCTACCACACACCATAATTGAGCAAAACAACACATGATACTAGGAATGGGACATCATACATGCTTAAACAGTCACAGAGCACATCCATAAATCACAATTACACAACTGAGCAATGGTAGACAAAATGACATTAAATACTCCATAATTAATCTAAGTAAATATTAAGAAAACCAAAGAGTGGAAGGGATGGGAATTTGAGATGGACCAAAGAGGTAGAAGTTGTTGGATGCAGATTAGGTCGGTGGAGATGAAGAAGAGCAGATGCAGCAGTAGGGGCAGCCAACGACAATGCTTGATGGCAGCCAGAGGAAGCTTGCGATGGCGTGCCGGAGTTGAAGGGAAAGAGGTGGCAGCCAGTAGTGTTGTGGTGGCTGGCGAGCTAGAGGACTTGGCGGCGTGGGGCAGCAGAGAGGCAATAGAGGAAAGAGGCACTGGCGGGAGTGGCAGCGGTGGGAGGGTGAGGAGAGGAAGGAGGAGGAGCAAAGAGGATGCAAGGGAAGAAGGAAAGACAGCGGCCAAGAGGATTTGGGCGGTGCGGTGGAGAAGGAAGGTGGCCAGTGGAGCAAAGAAGAGAGGTGGTGGTGCACCGTGGAGGGAGCTGGAAGTGGCAGCACTAATGGAGGAGATGGGGGATGGCTGCTGGCGAGATGGCCCGGCCTCGCCGACGCTGGAGCAGAGGAATGGGGAGGAAAGCAAAAAGGGGGGCAAGGGAGGAGAAGAAAAATGCCGAGCTTGTGTTAGGGATTGCTGGCGGCTGGGTTAAGGGATTGAGGAATTTTTTAATTTTGTATTTTAGTCCTCCCAGTTTCTGGAATATATAATGAGATCATCCCCTCTTTTGATTTCTTTTGTTCTGGCCCTTGGAAACTGCGATTTCTTTGCGGTTTGATCCTACATGTTCGTGATGACGTGCACATTTGTATGGAGTAGTCTCGAAAGTCCAGATTTATCATTTATGCGCCTCGATCATGCCGGCTTGCAGAAAAATATACAAAAAATGTAAAATGGTCCAAATTGAGCAATTAATTATAGAAAAGCATGTAAATGATGATAAATGGTCCCAAAATGCGAAGATAATAGGGTAAAACATAGGTAAATTTATGTAAAAATGACGCATGTCACCACTCACCTAACCTCTCTGTTCCACTTCTACCTGTCTCTTCGGGAGGGAGAGCACTACTGCAAGGCTTACAACGTCAGGAAGGACAAACCGCCATTGACACACAAGGTCTAGCTCATGAGAGCTATGGGGGGGCACTTACACAAATGCCGTGGAGGACATTGCCTAGCTTCGCATGCTCCTCACCGCCAGTTATAATCACTCTGCCACTCTTCACACCTAGCTCAATAGTGCGAGAGGACCTTAGCTATTGTGGACCACGAGAGGATAGCAGCAATCGTTGAGCTTGAGTGCACTGTGGTGGCAGTAGCTATCTATGACCCAACACCTTCTGGACCTGCCATCATCCCCAGTAGCCTGGTGCCAACAAGACCTTCGGGACCTCGCCTAAGGATTACTGCGTGCAAGAGCCTCGACGCCCTAGTCCGACGATCATTATTGACATTGGAGATTCCAACCGAGGAGTAGTCTCGTTCTCGCTCCTGCTCCCATTTGCCTACTTACAACCTCAGCCACTCCTATTCCTGTACACCAAGTGACTACACAGCTTGTTGTGGCCATACCCTCATGGAGGAGTAGGCTAGTTTAGGTTCAGGTTAGCTAGCAGTGCTTGCTAAGGTAGTCTTTTCGGTGGCAAGAACTTTTTCCCTTGTATCAGTCGAGTAGACGTTGTGGTTTGTATCTTAGTGTGGTGTCATGGTTGAGCATGGCCTATATGTTGTGTACTAGTGGTCATATAACACTTAACCCCTATTATTAATGATTGCAACCACCTTAGGCCTTGTATTGTATTTCATCATTTCTCTTATTTTGTTAGTTCTTTTATTGTGCTCTTAGAGGGCTAGTGAACCCTCATATATATAGTTATTAATGCCAAGTAAGGTTGTCCTCTCATATGGCACCTAAGAGAGCCACTGCTTGAAGATGTGGTGTCACCATCTGCCAAGCCGCAAACACCGCAGGTCAAGGAAGAGGCTGTGGCCATGGACCAAACCTCCCTCCACCACCCCCAGTTCACCCAACCATGGCTCAAGTAATGGCTTAGCAAACCTAGATTCTTTAGGCCATGCTTGTAGGTCAGCAAGCAGGGGTAGCTATTCACAACTCCAAGCTCACTAATTTCATGAGAACTTGACCCTTGACCTTCTCTTCTGCTAATGAACCCTTAGAGGAAGAAGACTGACTTTGTGACACAGAGAAGAAACTCTGGCTTGCAACATGTGCATAAGAGGATAAAGTGGACTTTTCTACTCACCAATTTAAAGGAACCGCAGCCGCTTGGTGGGAGAACTACCTAGCCACTCAAGGAGAAGAAAGTCCAATAGCTAATAAAGAATCTAAATAAGAAACAAAAGAAGCTAAATGGAAGCAACAAATTTAACATAAGAATTTGAAGAATTTAAAAAATTTGAAGAGGAAGAAACAAAAGAAGTTAAATGGCAGCAAGGACAAGCAGAAGGAGCTAAAAGATAGTAAGGGCAAGTAGAGGAAGAAAATGTTAAAGAGCAAGTAGAGGAGGTAGCCGACACAACAAGGCACTCTATCCCTTGGACTGAGTTCAATACTACCTTTAGAACAAACTTTGTACCTACCAGCATCATGCTCATGAAGAAAAATGAGTTTAGAGCACTGAAGCCGATCACAACATCTGGTGCTGCCTGAGCCTCCTCTGCGGTGACATGGTTCACCTGGCTGCGCATCACGGTCTGCGATCCTCTGTTGGGTTGGCTTGATGCTTGAGGTGCTCCGCGTCCTAACCCTGCTGCAGGGGTCCGATTTGGGGTAGCTCCCAAGTTAAAACGGGCTGGTGTCAAAGCTTGATTTTGCGGGCATTTGTTGGCATAGTGTCCCGTTTCATGGCATTTGAAACAAGTAACTGCTGTCATGGGCTTGGTAATCCTCTGTTGCTGATTTCCCACTGGTATTGGCTTTGGCCCTGACGAGAACTGGCGAGGAGCTGGTGCAGGGGTTTTGAATCCCGACTGCTGAGGGACACGAGCTGGCTGATAAGTACTAAAGCGAGTCCTCTGAGCCTGGTGCATCTGCGATCCCTGCTGCATCGTCCTCCGCTTGCGAGATTCTTCTAACTCACGATGACTCTCCTCAATGAGCATTGCTTTGTCCACCATATTTTGGAAACTGGCATAGTCATTTCCCACCACTTGAACTTTCAGGCCAGGGTTCAATCCTTTCTTGAATCTCTTCTGGCGGGCATTGTCGGTGGCGACGTCCTCCGGAGCATAGCGGGTTAGCTGAGTGAATTTATTGAGATATTCAGTCACTGTCATGTTCTTCTGCTGCAACTCCCGAAATTCCTCCTTCTTCATTTCAATCACCCCATCCAGGATATGGGCATGACGAAACGCTACTGCGAACTCTGCCCAGGTGATGCTATCCTGATCTTCATGTGCGGCACAGTAGTTTTCCCACCACTCAGCTGCAGCTCCTTCTAGCTGATGGGCTGCATACAACACCTTCTCGCGATCCGAACACTGAGTGAGGTTAAGCTTCCTTTCCACTGAGCGCATCCAATCATTGGCTTCCAAGGGTTCCGAAGATCGTGAATAGCTGCGTGGCCTTGTTCTCATGAACTCTGCGAATTTAGATTGCTGGCGAACTGGTTGGGGCATTGCCATTTCTTGATTCTGCCGATTCATCATGGCGTTCATGTTCTGCATCATGTATTCATCAACTGAGTCTGGGCAGCCATGAACTGACTCAAGGTCAGGTCTAGACCAACTGGAGTAGCATGCTGCTCTTGGGTTGCTTGATTCCCATTACTGCCTTCTGGATCTTGATTCATCTGACTGCGCCCTGCGGAGTTCCTGGTATCAACCATTCTGTTCTGCTCTGAAAAGAAAGCTCACTTGCTTGAGGACTGGCTTCACAAGGCTTACTAGGTAAGAGGGAAAAGCAAAGATAAGTGGTGAATTCGTCTAAGGGGATATCTAATGGCAATCCTAAACTATGCAAACACTTAGCCGAGAAGCTAACAAAAGAACCAAATAAATTGCTCCAAAAAAGGTTTGACGTGACTGCAACATATTGCTTTTGAGGGCAAAACTGCAGCTCACATCACAATCAATTACAAATAAAACACCACTTTCTAATTGTTACTATCCTACACAAAGGTCTACTCTTCCGGCTCCCACTCGGGTCCTGCTAGATACGTCGTGTGTATCTCTTCCTCGGAGTCACTGAAGACCACCCTTCTATTGCGAGCTCGTGGTGCAAGCTCTCCATCCTCGGGCATATGCTGTCTCTCCTCGGAACTAGGCGACGATGGTGAAGGCGGGGGTGTCGGAGTCCGCGGTGAATACTCCTTCTGTCCGAACCTCTCATGGAACCTCCGAACGAGCTTGACCAAGCTGGTCTTGTACATCTTGCAGAGGTGACGGATGGCCTTGTGCGCGGCTCCTTGTGCTGACCTCTCTCCACAAGCACTCGTGTACTTGTAGCTGTGGTGTAAAACCTGTCCGCCGAACTTGGTGGTGAAGTATAGACAGGTGATGTTCCCCATACGATGTTTTCTTGCCCCTTCATCAATGGTGCTATAGATTGGTGTTCTCTTAAATCCAAGGCTTCGCAGTAGGACTTGAAGAAGTTTCCTCCATCCTCCTGTCTGGTTGATGAATTTCTGCGACATCTACAGAGTGGTATGAGGTAGGAGTCAGTATAAAATAATGATTTTTGCGAAAGTTTAGGCGAGAAGTATGAACCCTTAAGAAAAGGAAAGAGAGTAGAGAAATTACTAAATATCAAGTTTAATGGTTTTGTTTTTAGAAAATATGTTTGAATTTTTGGATACGGCGGCAAGGCTAACTTAGGGCTTCGTCCTACAGTCGATATGGCTCTGATACCATCTTTGTCGAGACCCGAATATGCAAATCCGGACTCTCTTGTGTATTCTGCACTAGTCCAGGATCACACTAGTGCACACAGTATTAACAAAGATAAATATCATCCACATCAGATATTCTAAAGAAAATCCAAATTATATTAATACATATCAGAGTACGACCTTATGGTCAAGCTTACAATTATTAGCCAGAAGGGCTTAGAGATACTAGCAGCGGAAAACAAAATAAACTCGTGAGCCACTCGACATGCCCACAGGCAATCGACTGGGGAGCGAAGTCCTAATCCGCGAAATCCTCGAAGTAACCTCCCTCCAACAACTCTTGCTGATCTGGTCCTTCCTCCTCAACTGAGCAAATATGGATGAAGCCGTGAGTACATAGAGTACTCAGCAAGTCGTTTGTAACAAAGAATGCAATATAGTATGCAAGGCTTACCAAAGGATGGCTAAAAGGTTAACTTTGCAGAAAGCAACAATTTAACGTAAATACAATAAATAGATTGAAAGGCAAACTTTGACAAATGGTAATAAATTCATAATCAAAGGAATTGAGACCAACCACGAGTGAACTAACCATCCACCCCATGAATTCACCTGTGAACTACCCATTTACTTAACCCAACCAAGATTTCATGAAAAATCTACCCCTCGTGTGAAATCACCGAGCATTGTCCATGACCGAGGGCACGGCTATTCGAATAGTTTTACACTCTGCAGAGGTTGCACAACTGTGCCCACACGATGTGATAATCCTCACACTAAAGAAAATCACAACAAGGCTTTTACAATGATCCATCTCAACCTGATTCCACCCGCTAAGGTTTCGCCATCGAGTAGGCTACCTACCTAGTCGATAATTGCCCCCCTTGCGCCACAACAACATCAGTAGCGAAACCAAAGTTGAGACTTCACAAATTATTATGCCAGGTCTATCCCATACTAGACATGTGGTTTGCGCGGTAAAGCTCAGATCAATGGCCCACAAAGTTAAGTCCTTAAATTTACCCAGGCGACACATCCACATCCCATGTGCAACTAATATTGTATCACTAAATAATTACCCATCCCATGGTGACAATGGATTCATGGCTTTCAAGTTATCAAGGAGGGATTAATCAATTTGGACTATAACTACCAATACGAGGATTTGATAATAAAATAGCGATGCATGATAATTTAAAACAAAGTAATACATAATAGATTTGAAAATTGGGTTCAACATGATCAAAGGACACGACTTGCCTTGGCCTTGCTCAGTTGATGGTTCTTGATCCTCGAATCCGACGTTAGCTCCCTCGAACGCGTGATCTAACGAGAGAGAAAACGAGACGAACACAAGAAATAAAATCAAATAAAATTCAAATTAACTCCAAAAACTTTCAAACCTGAACCAAAAGATAGAGCTCAATTTTAGATGAATTTAGGAAAAAGAATCGGGTCAATCGTGTTGGCTTTGCCCAGGAGAAAACTCACTCATGGCTCTCCCTGTAGTGTTTCACACACACAAGAACAAAAGAGATCAAGAACACAAAGCTTGGGACAATTTTCTGTGTGTTATATTCGCATGCTCTTTACATGGCTTAAATAGCCTCACTAACACATGCACGCACGGACTCCACTACCTGTGGTCATGCGCATGCAGCTAGCAACTGACTCACTCCACCAACCACTAACACACATGCACTATTCTCACGCAGGCACTAACAATTAACCCAACTAACTCACGACTAATTCTTGCACCGTGCCTCCGACTGGGTCTGCGCATGCAGAAGCTGCATGCACACGCGCACACTCAGTCCACTACTCCTTCCATGCAACTAAATGCAAATACTAAGTCAAGATTAACTTCTAACAATCTCCCCCTAATCTTGACTTCACTTACTCCAATGCCGATTACCCGTAGCTTCTTGACCCGCATAGCCGCATCCTCCAAGAAGTTCCGCCTTCTCACTCGATACGGATTAGCAACATAAATTTCTTTTATGTGTCGTCGAATCCATGCTCGCAACCGCTTATCTACCACGTGGTGCACTCCGCCTCGAGGGGCAGTACAATCGCCCTCGCCACGCTATCACTCTTCTGGGACAATACATTCGGCCTCACCATCCGTGACCATGAACATGGGCGCCACCGCAGCCCATGCACCTGGCAGTTCTTCTCGTCCTGACACGGAGATGAGCAGTACATTCGCCCATCTTGCCTTGCCGATTGATGACGACGCTCCTTGGTAGCATGTGTTTTGGAGACACGCCGCCTCCACTCTTCACCGCTACCTCTTAAGCTCCCCGATGCCGTGCCGTGCCCTGCAGGCCACTCCCGCCGTCGCGCCAGATGCGCAGCTCCCGCGCGTGTCCGCCGCCACGAGCCCGTGCGCCTCACGCGCACTCCCGCGCCGTGCTCCCGGCCACGCGATGTGCACGCGCCTGCTCCCGGCTTCCCGCGCGCTCCCGCACACGCGCACACCCTCGGCGTGTGCACATGCCTGCAGTCATCTGCCTTGGCGCCCACTCGCACGCAGCCGCTGCCGGCCGCCCGTGCCTGTCGTTGCCTGACAACGAACGCATTGCTGCTGCGTTACTAGTGCAATGTAGCCGCTGTGCACATGCATGCATGCATTGCATTGCTTCAATGCTGCTGCTGCTGGCTCCGCGCGCACACGCCTACTCCCGGCTGCCCGCGCACACCCACGCCGTGTGCACACCCGTGCAGCGCCGTCGCAGCCTGGACGCGCTGCGCCACCGCAGCCTGGACGCGCTGCGCCGCCGTTCCCCGGCCGCGTCGTGCTCGGAGCCGTGCTGCTCCGCCCGCACCGGGTAGCATCTCCTCGCTCTGATACCAATTGTTGGCTTTGCCCAGGAGAAAACTCACTCATGGCTCTCCCTGTAGTGTTTCACACACACAAGAACAAAAGAGATCAAGAACACAAAGCTTGGGACAATTTTCTGTGTGTTATATTCTCATGCTCTTTACATGGCTTAAATAGCCTCACTAACACATGCACGCACGGACTCCACTACCTGTGGTCATGCGCATGCAGCTAGCAACTGACTCACTCCACCAACCACTAACACACATGCACTATTCTCACGCAGGCACTAACAATTAACCCAACTAACTCACGACTAATTCTTGCACCGTGCCTCCGACTGGGTCTGCGCATGCAGAAGCTGCATGCACACGCGCACACTCAGTCCACTACTCCTTCCATGCAACTAAATGCAAATACTAAGTCAAGATTAACTTCTAACAAATCGGAGTTCGGACGAGAGAGAACGGGCCCTTGGAAAATTTAATTTTGGGAAAAAAGGCTGAAAATCGGAAAAGGCACTGTGCTGTAGACTCGGTGCACGGTAGGGCTTAGCCTACGGTAAACCCGGTGCACGAAATAGTGCGGACCGACTGGACTGCTGGCGCGGCGGCTAGGGCTGACGTGGCCTGGCTTGCGTGGCATGCTGACGAGGCTGACGGCTCACGGGTCCTTGGCACAGTATGGCCGACAGTGGGGACCCACCGGTCGGTGACTCGGCTCACGGGGACGCGGTGCACTAGTAGACGAGCAGTCGCGCGCGTGGACCGGGCAGGCGAAGCGGTCGGGCGGCTCTGGCGGCGCGGCTGTCCGGCGGGCGAGCAGCGCGTCTGGCCGGCGGCGACTAGGGACGGAGACGGCGGAAGGCGGCGGGGTGCTCACCGGCGACGGCGAACGGCGGCGGCGGACGGCGACGTCGAGAATGGCGCTCGATGACGACGGCGACGAGCTCCGGCGGCGAGGCGAAGGCGGCGGCTACGCACGACGAAGCTCGGAGGGCGATGCGTGGCTTGGGACGGCGAAGAATGGAGGGGGCGGCCGGCTTTTATACCCGGGTCCCGAGGCCGACTCAAAGGCAAGCACGGAGTCCGGGGCGGGCACTTCCGACGTGGTGGCGGAGGCGGAGTCCCGGTCGGAGACGGAGACGGCGACGGGTAGAAGACAAACAGTGCACGAACCCTCCGATGGATGACGCGTGGCACGGGGGAGATCGGATGGGTGCGGCCGAAGGCAGAGCGGGCGGTTGGATGCGGGCGGCGCGTGTCGGATGGCCGACACGTGGCGCACATCGAATGGGTCAAGGCGGGCGCGGATGCGCGCCGTGTGGCTAGGGCGGGCGGGCCGGTTTTGATGGGATTTGACCCACGTGGCCTTTTAGGGATTTTTGGGTTTGTTTCTTTTTCCAGAAATTCAAATAAATACTTTTGAGCTCTAGAAAATAGCAAACAACTCCAGAAAAATCCAATAAATTTCCCAAAAATTCCTTGAGACTCCAGGAACTCAAATAAAATATGTTTGACCAATGTTGATGTTTGATATAATCATATTAAA
Organism: Dendrocalamus latiflorus; assembly: GCA_017311315.1. Lineage (NCBI taxonomy): Eukaryota > Viridiplantae > Streptophyta > Magnoliopsida > Poales > Poaceae > Dendrocalamus > Dendrocalamus latiflorus. Next base: position 11,079,958 of record CM029628.1, on the reverse strand, counting down.
TCTTTTAGTTGCTAAAAATTCCAATTAAGCTTTAATTAATTCCAGAAAAATCTCAATGGTGAATTTTATTTTAAAAACTTTAAAATGGCTCTGAAAAACAGGATGTTACAAAGGGCACTTTGCTAACCGCTGCCCGCACCGCCAAGTTTTACCAACGAAGTTTAACCTGGGAACCACTCCAACCCATGGTCAAGCATCAATGCCTAGCAAAGGCTACCAGACCCCACAAGGATCCAGAGTCACATCAACACAGGCCGTGTGAACCACGTCAAGACAAAAGAAGCAGGAAGCTATAAGAGTTTTGATTGGTACATTTTCTGTTAAGTTAGTACCTGCACATATTCTCTTTGATTCTGGGGCTTCTCATTTTTTTCATATCAGGAAAATTTGTTGAAAGGCTTAAGTTGCTAACCTATAAATTGAAGAAACCCAAGGTACTTAGATTACCTGGGAGACCCTTAACCGCCACATTAGTAAGTCATGGGGTAGAGATTGCCATGGAGGATTTTGGGTTCTTAGCAGACCTCATGGTGCTACAATCCTAAACACTGGACATCAAACTAGGGATGGATTGGTTGGCTAGATACCAAGGAAATGATAGACTATGCCAATAGAAAGGTAGTACTTACTAAGTCCTCAGATTAGCAATAAAGGTTAATGTAGACCGGCCCTATTGTTTGGGATGTGCAATCTATTGTTGAGGGTGTGCAATCCATTACCTTAAAGATGTGCCTCTATAAGGAATGCTAGTAGTTTGAGACTACCCTAAAGTATTTATAGAGGAATTGCCTGGCATGCCACTGAACAAAGATATAGAGTTCGTCATTAACCTAAAATTAGGGAGAGCCCCAATTGCCAAACGATATTATAGGATGGCTATCGATGAACTGAGGATAGACTACCCATATCTGTTCTCTGAGTAGTTAAAATTTCGGGGTTGAGATTCTGTTTAAGCGGGTAGGATCTATAACATCCCATTTTTGAGAAACCAAAGATCTTGAATAAGAAATTGAAACTTGAATTCAAATTCAAATCAAAATGTGAACCCAATTCAAATTTGGGCCAAATTCAAATTCAAATTGAATTTCTAAGAACCCGACAACCCCAAATCTTGCTTAGGCCAAGCCCAACCCACCTCCAGCCCACCTGGCCCCTGGCCTTGACCCAACCCAACCCATCTCCTTCCCTCCCTCTCTGTTGCATGCTCTGGATGCACTATGCATGCATGTGCACCATGCCATTCATGCCCACGTCGCACCCTGTGCACCGACAATGCATGGCCACCCACCCTTGTGCATCCCTATGCATGCCTAGCTCTACACCAACCTTGCCTAGCCCTCCTCTCCGCTTCCTCTCCCTCTTCTCCCCCTTGCAACGTGCGCTTCACATCCATGCCGCATGCCTAAATTTTGCACGCCCGACTGTTGCCTCTACGCCTTAACTCCAGTGGTGTGCACTGGCTCCACCTTTAGCACGCGTGCCACACCGTGAGCTGGCTCTAACTGCCTCGCCCTATACGTGACTAGTGCCACGCCGCGCCTCCTGGTGCTTTCTCAGTGATCATTGCCCCTATGGCTATTTAAGCCCAAGTTGTGCCCTCTTGAGCCTCCCCCGCACTCCACCATTGCTCTCCCGCCCTTTGCCATCACCTCTGCCTCATGTCGTGCGGACCTCGCCATGGACAGCCCTCTCCAGTGAGTCCCGTGCCCCTCCAAGCATGCCCTTGTGTTCGCATTACTCTCCTCTCCCTCTCACCATGCCTAATTGGCTTCTTTGGTTTTGCAGCTCACCGATAATGTCTTCATCCACATCTCTGGCCACCTTTGTGACCCACCACCTCTGAGCACCTACGACCTATTCCTCCCTTCTGAAGCCCTCTCATAACCTCCTCCGTCTATCCCTACTGCTAGATTGGACCGTCGTCGCCTCCACGCCGTCGGTGCTGTGCTCCTCCCCTCTATCACCTTGACCCCTCACCCTAGCCTGCTCCACACCTCCCCGAGCCTAGCCATCACCTCTGGTGAGTGCTCCTCAGTCCCCAGTAGCTCCCTTAGCATGTAATTAGCTTGGTTTGCTATCGTTTCTCGTTGCACCTTCCGCTCGAGTGCCACCGCCGCTTAGCTTGCTGCTGGCCACCTCGTGCACCAAATTAGGCTGCGTTGCCTCACCTCTAGGTGCGGTACAGCATAGGCAATCTATTTTTTGCCCTCACTAGCGATCATCGTGGCTCCCCTCACTGGCGACGAGCTGTGCTTTCCTTGGTGTGAAGAAGGAGCACTATAGCAACCATTTAGAGTAAGTTTAAATCTTGATTTGAGTTAATGACAGTAGTTAAGTCTTGTTAACCTATTGTTGACTGGTGGGCCCCCTCATTAGGTTGGTCGATAACTCTATGACACATGGGCCCCTGTTTAAATATTATGTTAAAACCGATTAACTGATGAAAAGTCACTAACAAATGGCCCCATTTCACTATGCTCTATAGTGATTGGTCCTACCTGTTAGCCCCTAAGCTTTTTTTCTTTTAGTAAATTAATTCAAAAAGAAATTAAAACCCATGGGCCCCACCTGTCATACTATGTGACCTATCAAAAATGAAATTAAATTGAGTGGACCCAACCTGTGAGTGAGAGAATCACTCTTCTCTTTTTATTTTGGGATTAAATGTTGATTTAAACTTTGAAGAGTCAGTCTCCCTCATTTTAACTCAAAATTTAATGAAACTTGATTCTAAATTTATTTAAATTCAAGATCTATCTAATGGCAATAAAATCATACAATTTAGAGTCCATTTGAATTTTATTCAAATTTGTTTGTTTGCTTGCATATTTATTAGCTTTTTGTTGCGATTTTCTGAGTAGAGTACGAGGACATGGAAGAGCCGTTGTTCGAGCTAAGTCAAGATTTCTAAGACCAACCTACTTATGAGCTAGACGAGTTAATGCTTTGATCATGTTAAACCTATACTATTTATGCAAGTTATGTTTGTTTAAATTATCAAATTGTATGCTTAAATTTGTTATGCAAATTTATGTTCACTTAAGGTTCTAGATACATGCCTAAATAATCATTTTATTATATACCACATTCCTTGGATACTTGAATCACATAATCCTTGTCACCCTAGAAACTTAATGGTAACCTACTAGCTATAAGTTGTATTTAAGCGTCATGTTCAGTCTTGCTTAAATACCGGGATATTAAATTTCCCTATCATCATTTTCAATTATGAAACTAGTTTTGGGCAACAATTGAAGGGAAATGGCTAGTATGTCAAGATAAATTAGTTTTGTCATCTCAGGACCCTAAAAGTTGCTTTACATATCTGGGCGAATGGTAAGAGTGTTGGTGCGGATGTAGCATGATAAATTATGATTTGTGAGAGCATCGTCTTGATAACTCTAAGGACTGAATCAGGTGATGACCTCCCAATGTAAAATAGTACAACGCAAGTCTATAATAGGTACAACCTGGCTAACTAATTTGCATCCAACAGAGCGGGTTGCACCATTGGAGCGACCCATCGATCGTGTTGTTGGTTTTAAGGCACTATGGCCATATCACTGGATTTAAGCCATCATGTGGCACAAGAGGGAGTCTTGGTATGGTGGACGTAACCTTACTAGGATGAAACCTTAGCATGTGTAATCTACACTGGGTGATGCATTATAAAGGCATTGTGATGGATTCATATGTCCAAGAAAATATGTGAAACATGACAAGATGATTATCTCTTGTGGGTAAAGTATACAATATCTGCATAAGTGTAAACTATTCAAATAGCTGTGTCCACAGTCAGGGGCGGGCTTGGGAACTTACTCGAGTTAGTATCTATTTGTAAAACTTTGTGGGTGGGATGAAAACTTGTTGGATAAATGTAACCCTGAATTTGGTTTGCCTTTGGTGGATGTAACCTAGTGATGATAATGAGTAGATGTGGATGTAACCATAGTAACAAAAACTAGCATATGGTGGATGGAACCTACACTACTATTAATATTGCATATTTTTATTCTCTTTAATAAAAATATGGTTTAGTCAAAATGCTAAGTCATAGGGATTTCTACTTATGGTAACTTCAAATAAGGCTTTCAGTAAATAAAAGAGCACGAGCCTATCTTTTTTGAACATTGCATATATACTATTGCATTATGTGTATTGTCTCATAGAGCACGGTTGTTTGTGCTCATCCTTGCTCACTAAATACCTCAAAACCTGCGAATAAAGGTCACTACACATACTACAATACCCTAGGAGCTGATGGAGAAGAATTGCAATACCCCGGTTTAACAAAAGCCTAAGATGTCACCTACAACCATTATCGCTACCAATTTAAATCAATAAGCAAGTTTTATGACATTTAGATATTAAGAATCAACATTTGACATGAAATTAAACATATATTTCGACAATATGATAGACCATAAATTGAACTTAATACAAACCAAATACTTACCAAAAGCATCATAAATAAGTTTATACTAAGGAACACATCATCTAGTAATATTACGAACCACAAGTAACTAAGGAAAATCACAAAATATCCAATTATGACAATGAATGATACTAAATTGTTCATGACCAAAAATGTTGTATTGCTAGGTGAAGTAAAGAGTTATGTAAAGTGCAATAAACCATGTCCTACATCCACCCATGCACGTCGCCTTGAACATTCATCTAAAATAACAAATAAGCAAGGGTAAGTCTACAACTTAGCAAGTACAAAGCAGAATAATATATGAGAAATCAACACATTAATAATTCGTATCCAATTATCATTAACTCAATTTCTCACATTTAATTTCATCAATTTCTATTCACGTATTTCAATATCTCAAATCACCATTCACTTCTCATGAATGCAATGCAATGCCCATGCTCATGTCTTATCTTTTGTGTATATCGGTATAGCGGAGTGTAACATCCGTCGGTATTCACCCATGCCCATACTCGTTAGTGTGGGGACCAATTGCCCATCTTTTTTCATACGGTGATCTCATTGCCTATATCTTACATATGAGGACATCATCCCACTCTTATGGGTCACATCTTTCTATTATGAATGCTCAACATGCAATGTAATAATTATTATCTTTCCTCATTAACAACTGATATGATCATCATCAATTATCATAAACATATGATCAATATAAAGCAAGCATAATCATATGAATATTTATGACAAGTATTTATTTAAAGAAATAATCATTTCAAACACTCGAATACCATTCTACCATGCACTTGCCTTTCTAGTTACAACGATCGAAATGATTTGAAGATGACAACTGTGACATCCCAAAATTTTTAATTTATTATTTTCTAGAATTTAAAATTCTCTGTTTTTATTTGAGCATAGAGTAAAAACAATTAAAGTTTGGGAGAAAATGCTGTTCAAAATGAGTTTATTTAATTTTATTAGAGTTCCTTGCATTTTATTAGAATTATAGGAATTTTCTGGGATTTATTTGGCTCTTTTTGCTAAAATCTAAGCTTTATTTTCCTTCCTTGGGTTTTCTGAAAATCAAAAAGGAAAATAAAATGCCTTTCTCCCTCCGGCCGACGCGTGGACGGCTGGGATCCGCCCACGTCGCCGCCATCTAGCCGCCCGTTCAACCCCCTTCCCTCCCTCTATGAGTGACACGTGTGCGGTCCGATCCTACCCACGTTGCCCCCGACCCATCTTACCCGTCCCCTTCCACTTAAACGCCTCGGCAGCCCGATCCTTCCCTAGCCACGCGTCACAAATCCGAGCCGTCTGCTCTTCTCCCCTCCTCTACTGCTAACACGCTGGGCCCGCCTGTCAGATTCTCGCCTTGCCCACGCACGTCTCCTTCTTTCCCGGCGACGACGCCGCCCGACCGTTACGCTGCCCGCGCCAGCCCCGCCCACACTACCTCTCTCGTGCGCTGCTCTCACCGCACCCATCGCCCACCTTCCCCACTGCCCACTCGCCCTCTCTGGCTGAAATCGCCACCACGACCCCGAGCTCTCCGGTGATGAATTCCGCTGCACCTCCCCCTCCCCGAGCCTATATAAACCCTTCCCGAGCACCGCCACCCCTCGCTCCACCTCACCCTGCCCTCACTGCTTCCTCTCAAGCTCCCCAACGCCCCAGCGCCATGCTCCCTTCTCCCCGAGAGCCGCCACCAACTTCGGCGAGCAGTTGCCGTGCCTTCGGCCGTAACCAGGCCAATTCGACGGCTGTCCGAGTTTCGCTGCGATCTCCTCCATCTCTTGCGCCCTCGATTGAGCCCCAGGACCACCGAAGCACGATCGCCGCCATTGCCTGAGCGCACGTCACCGCCTCTCTCATCATTGACCATCTTCTGGCCCTTCTCGGTGAGCACCACGTGCACCAAAGCAATCCCTGTGATCTCCTCTCTTTTGCACCCAACACCGGCCGCTGCCGCCCACCGGAACGCCGGAGACCCTCGGGTACCGAGTGCTCTTCCGGTCGGCAAGCCAAGTCGGTAGCCCGGGCATCCATGGCATGCCAAATGGCACCTGGTGGCATGCCACCTCGGCTCCTCCCCGCTCTATCAGCGCCACCTCCCCCTTTGGCCCACGTGGAGCCACGTGTCTAACCACCTCAGCATTTAAGCCCACATGGCAGCCATGTGTACAGCCACGTCAGCGCCACCTGGCTGCCACGTCAGTAAATTTGCACAGTCAGCAGACATGTCAGCCTCCCTGCCACCTCAGCCTTCCCTCTAATCCATGGACCTGGTCCATGTAGACCAGTGTCCACTGTCAGTCTCACCAAGCCAAGGCTAACACCATAAATCTGGTTTTCCTTTAGGAAAATAATTCCATTAATTCTTTCTAACGTCAAAATCCAATTTCCTTTAGAAAAATAATTCCAAAAATCCAATTTATTCATTTTTCTCTGATTTTAAACTTCTGAGAGCCCATTCTTCTTCATCCTAACTCCGATTGAGCCCATTCAAATTTCTAAATTCATCAAAAATTCTCCTCTATCTATTTCTGCCCTCAATTCAAATATTTGAAGTTGTTTTGAATTTATTTGAATTTAGTAGGTTATTTTCACGTGTAGACTACGACGATTAAGGAGATTTCTTCAACGACGACTCTCAACCCACTGCAAAGCAAGGCAAGTCACACACCTTGATCATATTGATCCCATGTTGCAAATAAAATTATGTTGATTTAAACTATATTGCATGCATATGTTTATTTAAGTATTTCAATTCCAGTTTTAAACTTAGTTAATTCCCAATTGTTATTGACACCTTTGACCTTGTGTAACATTATACCTTATCACCCTAGAATCAAACTCTAGTTAGTACACTAGTATTGGCTAGAGAGTTTTATATCAAATGCTTAGACCTGCTTAGACATAATCTTTGTTTTGGGATAACCTTTTCACATAAAATGAGAAGCTTTTCAAATGTATTCTTGACTTCGGTGAGTCAAGAAGGATTATGAAATATTTTAAAATAAAATATAAAACCTGGTTTAGACCTAGACTAATGGTTAGGTGGTAGGTGCAGGCATGCACTATTGTTCGGAGACACAGTGTTGATTGTCGAGCACAGGGGTATGTGGTTGAGCCTAAGTCAATTAAGGACCGGTTTGTAAGCTACTATTGCAAAACCCTATCGTACTACCACACGGCTAGTATGGGACAGTCCTGGCTGAATAATTTGCGAATCCCAACCCGAGTCATGTTGTAGGTTGAAAGTGAGCGTGGCGTAGGCCATGAGAAGTCTCACTCGGCTCAAGAGGGGGTGCCGGTCTGGTGGATTCCTTACTGAGGTGAAACCTTAGAGTTGGCTTGTCCAGGTTAAAAGCTTTACATTGTAAAGGCCTTGTCATGGTCTCCTCGCCGCACACCTAAGTGTGTAATTCGCGTGGCAATCCATGATGATCATGTCTAGTGGGTAAAGTTGTACAACTTCTGCAGAGTGTATAATCTATCCTAGGTAGCCATGCCCATGGTCATGGGCATGCTGCGTGAAAGTTTTTCATGGATTAGACTTTGCCTTTCAAAAATGGTTTTTCGAAAACATTGTGGATGGATGGAATCCATGAGTGGTTGTATACGTGTGGATGGAATCCATATGAGATCTTTTAGAAAAGATGGTCCGGGTGGGATACCCGTTGTTAGGTTAGTGTTTGGTCGGAGCCTACACTAATGGTATTAATTTCGTTTACAAGTACTGTTTTTACTTATTGTCTTAAATTCAGCAATTTCAATCTATTTACCGTATTTCTTTAAATGTTGTTTATGCTCAAATAACCCAATATGCCTTCCTTTGTTGCCTTTATCATTATGTTGCATTTTTCTGTGTGACTTGTGGAGTACAATTTTGTACTCACCTCGCTACATCTCAGAGAAGGACGTCTACGACTACAGTGAGAACTTGGACGAGTAGGACGCGTCTTACAGTCGTCTGCCTATGGGCAAGCTGTTGAGCTTCGTTGTTTATCAATTTGTTTCCGCTATTACCTTCTTTATTTGTGTTATTATTGAACCTAATGTAAGACTTGGCTATAAGGTCGTACTCTTTTGTTTAATATATTTGGTTGGTCATTTGTGCTCGATATGTATCTTTGTTTCACTGTGTGCACTAGCTGTTCCTGGACTAGTGCGATTTACACAGAGTGTTTCAGAGTCGTTACTCCGGGATCCGACAACAACACACCCGACGCAACTCCACCTATAGTAAATATTTAACCTCAATACCTGCCATTGCAATAAAAGACAACACTTAATCAACAACGCTCATACATGCTTCTCAAATTTACTATTTTCCCTCTTTACCAGACAGATCCCCTAGCTATTCAGGTACTAAAAATATCATAACTCTCAGTTCCCACCTTATAAAATAGCAAACCATACCATTTATAGAATCTATACAAAATTATCTACGTTTTTATAGTTGGCCAAAATTTTAGATTAAATAATCGAAATCTCAATTTTTAACCTAGAAAACAAATCTGTCATCTTCTGGATAGCAGACGTAATAATTATATATATATATATATATATATATATATATATATATATATATATATATATATATATATATATATATATATATATATATATCTTTTAATCTAAACATGCAAACCAACTAAACCATGATATTTTTAGAATTTAAAGGAAATTCTGATATTAAGTTATTCAAATTAATATTTTCCCTTGACTTTTGTCCAGCACAAATCGGTACTAGATAGCAGCCTTCCAAAATTCATATCTTCTAATCTACTTAACTAAAAATTGTGTTCTTAGGCTTTCTGAAAATCTTAAGAAATTATCAACAATTGTCATGTTGGCCAAATTCACAGATTGGTTCATTTACTATTTTTAATCTTAAGGTACACGTACTTGAGGGCATGCACGATAAATTTACTAGACAATAGTATTATAAAATTCATATCTAACAATCTATTCGTCCAATCAATATGAATAAAAATTCCTAGGAAGCTATCGAGATTCTCTACAACTCTCTAGAAGATGAAATTCCTAAATTATACTTCTACACTACCCGTAAAATAGTACAACAGTACCACAAATCAAACTGATCTATTACCGGATCCCTTGACCAGAAACTGCTAATTCTCTCTCTAAACAGAATTCTAATCGCTAAATAAAATAACCCATAACAGAGAGAAATAACTAGATTGTTACTCGAAGAAATACACCAAAACAATGCAACCCCTTCCTCACAACTTCCTTCCCTTTTCCCTCCTGAATTCATCTCGGCTGCTCTTCCCTTTTTCTCCCGTTTTCCTCTTGATGTTTCTCTTCCTTTCCTTCCGGCCACGCACTGTAGCCAAATTAACTAGTCGCCGTTGCATGCAGCCAAGCAGTGCCCAGCAGTGATTTTCTAGTCGGCACTCGGCAGCAGCATGCACGCACAATGAACCACCAAACTCAAGCAGTACTTCTTGATTATTAGCAGCACAGCCTCTTCAGGTATCCACCAGCCACACGGCAAACCATCAGAGATTCAGCAGCAGCAGAAACAGGCGACATGATTAACTCGGCAGCAACGGCGCTGATCGGCAGCAGGGAAAAAAACCAAGGCATGCAAAGCAGTGGCAGCGTGGGGAGTTCGGCTGGCGCGTGGCTTGCATGCAGGCGCTGCAGCAGCACTAGCGTGCAACGGATGGCGCGTGGAGGCTCGCTTCTTGGCGCACGCAAGCGACGGAGGAGACAGCTGCAGACGCGTGCACAGGCGACGCGGAGGAGATGGCGGCGACAGAAAAATTTACGACGGCGCAGAGAAAAAATGCCTAGGATTTGGGGTTCTCCTCTCCCTTTACCCACGATCCTTTTAACACGAAAAAAGTCAACTCGATCTTCAACTTCTTCACCTACTTCTTGATCTAGGAAATGGATTCCCTTTAAAATTCCACAACATCTTATTATCATATATTTCTTTTCTTTTATTTCACACAAATCCTCAAGAGGATAGTTCTGAAATATTACAAGATGATAAAGGAGATTAGGATGTTCTCTAGTATTTAGAATTTACCCTAGTCAGGCTAACTATAATGGCGATTATATACAACAATATTATCCAAGCTCTCGGTTAATATCGGTTGTACATGTTTTACCCCTAGTCACTTGCCTGTGGTAAGATGTGCCATCCTTTTTTATATCACTTTCACTTCTGTTTTTGGTATGTAAGTATTTGGTGCAATCGGCCTTTTTTTAAACTTGATTTGATGCGGTTTAATTAAACTTTGATATATAATATTATTAAATGATATATTTTACATTATGTATGAAATAATTTGAGTGATATATCTGTAAGCATTATCTACTTATTTAGAGAATAATACAGTGATTTCATATAGAATTGTGAATTGACTAACTCTGGATCCAACACCGACGTCCTGGCTAACACCGTACAGGACCCGGACTTTTGATGCCTGGCGTGATTTTATCAGATCTTGTCTCTTCCCCCTATGCAATGTTCTAGGGGCTTTCGGTCCCCCAACTACTTTTGTAAGAACGCCCTGAAGTTGCAATTGAAAACTAGGTGGCGAACAATACCTTCTCTCCAAAAATATATCGGGTGTCATGTTAGTTGGACTACCCAACAAGTTAAAAACATGTATCACCGTTGTGTCAGTTTCGGTTCCAACTTGCAACTTGCAAGCATATCAAGTAGTAACTAGTAAGCAATGTAAAATTTTTATACAGTATGTGCAAGTATACAAATTCTTGGAGGTTTTAATTGATATAGTATCTTGCATTTTTTTTAAAAAATAGATCAGAATATAGGAGCTTGACAAAACGTCAGTAAGAAATTTTCAAAATACAAGATCGTACATGTTCTCTGTTGGCCCCTCATAAAATACCCTCACGACTCACGAGCTTCGTTCATCTCTCTATTGTTTAGCTTGTCCAGATCTGCTATCAGCTGGAATCGATCCGCAGTGCTTTCATTTTTTACTCTTTAGTATCTTAATTAAGGATGTGCACAGAAAGCAGCAAGTTAATCATAGCATTCCTGACTTAGAAGCTGATAAACAAAACATGAGAACTGACCAAATCTATACAGATCATGTGACGAGATTTCTCTATCTCAATGCAAATGCTGCGAGTATATATATATATATATATATATATATATATATATATATATATATATATATATATATATATATATATATATATATATATATATATATATATATATATATATATATATATATATATATATATATATATATATATATATATATATACATTGTGTGAGCTACATCTGTTAGTTCCGCTGCTTAATCATAGATTAGTTCCGCTGGCTGGCGGCAGGCTGCGGTTTCGGGGGCGAACATAGAGGCCGGTGGCAATACGGACAATACTCTATCTCAGCTTAATTTGAGGCCATTGGCGGTGACACGGTGTCGAGGAAGTGGGTGCAGGGTTTTAAATTTGGCCGAATTCGGTGTTTACAATGGGTCCCGAGAAATATGTAGAACAGTTAAATTTTTTCGTTTCAATTTGAATGTTAGAAGGCTAAAAACCGTGAAAAGAGCTAAAATAGATACAATAAATTAAGAGATTTTTTACAGTATATTCTACTGGTAGTAAGAGAGTGATAGCAGAAATTAAATCTGATCATTGATTTGTGAGGATCTAATAGAATTTTTCGTGAGAGTCTTATAGCCTTTCCTCCGAATCTATTATTAATCCTTTCCATTGCCGCCGCTCCTGCCTCTCACCCGTTCCGCTGCGCCGCCACCGCCGTCTCTCATACGCGCACTGTCGCAGCACTTATAGAAATTATTCTTATGCCATGCATTCCCTTTACAATTTTACCCATCTCATGATTCTACTGCTAGTACTATCGGTAGTAGTATAACTAAATCCTAACTAATTTCGCCCATTGGATAAAAAGAATAGACAACTTATATTTATTTTAAGATATCATAAAAAAAAGTCCTAAATTAAGTGGCTAGCCTAGTGGCCGGTCCTGAGTTCAATTCCCTGAGCTGCTTTCAATTATTTCGTAAATTTTCTTCCTGACGTGAGGATCCCACAACCTCTTATGAAGAGGTTGAGAATTATTTTAGCCTTAACTTTAAAGTTTAAATTTAAGGTGGAGAATTAACCACTTTGTAAGAAAAAAATCAGGCGACGAACGGGCTGCAAAAAATGCTTGAGATGTGGCTAAGACGACACACATGTCCATCTTATAAGGAATTCACGTTTCATGGGGGCCATGTTGATCAAGAACTTAAAAGCTTGTACGTTTCTTTAGTTCTTTCTTGTGTGGGTTTTAATCTAAGCTAAATCAATTGTTTACTAAAAAGAAGCTAAATCAATAACATCATAGACGAAGTTAAAATGTAAGACAATGCACGTTTCTTGGCGCTCCATCTGCCTAGCCTGGAAACCGCAAGCCAGAGATATCCTTGTTTGACATTGACAGCTCAAGTCAGCTCTTTGCCTAGAAGTTTGGACTTTGGATGAATAACAAAATAACATGCGGAATGAGTCTTAATAAAATAATTAGAATGATTGCTAAACACCAAATACTCTGATCCAGTAGAATTTCAACAAACCACATCGAGCAAACCGTGCTCCATAAACAATGCATACTTCTGAGCTCTCTGGCGCCCTATAAATACCACCTCGCTTACCGGAGTCCCTACAACTCACACGTTCTTACTCCTCTTAGATACTAGCAGTCGCAGATATAAGTCGGCATGGAGAAGAAGAGCGTGGCCATCGTTGGTGCCGGCGTGAGCGGCCTGGCAGCGTGCAAGCACCTACTGGAGCGCGGCTGCCGGCCGGTCGTCTTCGAGGCGGACACCGTCCTCGGCGGCGTGTGGGCGCGCGCGCCGGGGTGCACCGCGCTGCAGACGCCGCGGCCGATGTACCAGTACTCCGACTTCCCCTGGCCGGAGACCGTCGAGCAGTTGTTCCCTAACCACCGCCAGGTGACGGAGTACCTCGACGCGTACGCGCGCCATTTCGGCGTGCTCGACTGCGTCAGGTTCGGCCACCGGGTGGTCGGGATGGAGTACATTGGCGTCGGCGAGGAGGCGATGGCGGCGTGGGAGGAATGGGCCGGGAGTGGCAAGGCTTTCGGCTCCGGCGAAGGCGAGTGGCACCTCACGGTAGCCGACGCCGAGGGCAACGTTGAGGTGAGGATTTGGCTAGTTCGGTGCAGTAAAATTGGTACGTGCCTGTCGGATAGAAAAGATACCAACGAGCAGTTAATTAATTTTCACGCAGTCGACTAATCAGAATTAATGGATAATTATATGTTCTTAATAATTACGATGTATTTATATCCATTTTTAGAAACTTATGAAAACTAAGTTATTTATCAAGATTATGATACACTATCGTTGCATAAAACAAATATATATATATATATATATATATATATATATATATATAGGAAAATATCATTTATGCAACATAATGTCTATACTATCATAACAATATTTAAAACTTCTAAATTGTACTGTCTTCTTTTTTTACTCGTCGTTTGGACATAGACAAGATCTCCAATACGTCCATTTAATATTTTTTTAATTAAATGTTAGTAAAAAGTTAAGAATGTAATGAGATGAAAGTATTTTTTAGATAAATCTAGTAATATTATTTCCATGTGATATATCAAAATATTTTTTGTGTATATTAGTGATCAGAACTTTAAAATGTTGACTGCACATTCTAAAATGATATTAAGAAAGAACAAAGAGTAATCAAGAGTTTATCTACCGAGGACAATTAATTAGCCTTATGTAGCGCAAACTTCCAAGGTTCGCGTCTAGCCGTCTAGGTACGCGTGGGCATGGCTATACGGTGGATGCATCCAATTTTTGGCGTCTAGGTAGCCTTAGGGCATCTCCAATGGTCTGAGTCAGCTATCTATATGCATATACACATCAGCATATATCCTATGTGGAGGAAAGAGAGTATGCAAAAAAAATCGAGCCAGCTCTTCCTTAAGCACTAGTCTATAACGCTAAACGAGGCAGCCTCAATAAATTCTGTGTGTGCATGTAAGCATCAAATAGCTATCCTTATAGATAGTTCTTTAAAATGCTAGCTTTAGTGTGTACTATATAGATGATGTGGAAGTCTTATAGTTAGTTGTTAGCTATAACCATTGGATATAGATGATGTTGAAATCGGTGCCAGCCTTTAACATGGCAGAATAATCATGTATAGATAAAAACATACAAAAAAACGAAGATTCGTTAATAAGGTTCGGTAATGTCTATATCTTCGAGAGCGGAATTGTAGTGGCTTTGTCCATAACAAGAGCTTTTTTACAAATAGAATTACAATATATCTATGATATATATTTACACTTTATATATATTTTTTATTCGTCATTAATCCGTACCACGAAGAATGCTTCGCCCCCATACTCCACCCCACGATATTTTGTAAACAGATACAACTGCGTTTCGTCCCCACGATATTTTGTAAACACATACATCATCTCGTTATAGATACTGTGAGGCCCATTACGCACAGAACACTGCATTTATATTGCTGGTGAATCTGGTGATCGATCAGTTCCCTATATAGGATGAGGTGCAAATTGACACATACACTTTGCTGCTCACGAAGCTCACTCTCTTTTATATTGTAAATTCTATCTTGCGAGTATATTTGCACTAAAGAGGTTCAAATCAACAAGATAACTAGACACACCTATACAAGATAACTAGACACACCTATGGAGTACTAGTTTTGAAATACTGCACCGACAAATACAATATTGAGAAGAATTTTTCTTCCTTCTTCAGATACACAAGGCAGACTTTGTGGTTCTTTGCATTGGGAGGTTCAGTGGTGTGCCCAACGTACCCACATTCCCTTCAGGCGAAGGTCCAGAAGCATTTGAGGGGCAGGTGATCCACTCAATGGAGTACTCCAAAATGGGCAGCGAGAAAGCTAAGGAGATGATCAAGGGCAAGCGTGTGACTGTCGTTGGCTACCTAAAATCAGCACTTGACATTGCTGCTGAATGCGCAGAAGTAAATGGTAAAATATATAGGCCATTTCATTTCCTTCAATTAAAATTTTATTTCATTTTTCTCTTGTGCAAAGGCAAATTAAGATGTCCCATGTTCGACCGTGTACACTAATATAATTACCATTTTGGTCTCATTCGAAGACTTCATTGTCTGCATTTCTACAATCGTCTACCTGAAAACTTGGAGAATATTCCTTTTTTAACTAATTCTTGTAGGTACTGAGCATCCATGTACAATGGTAGTCCGAACAAAGCATTGGATCCTACCGGACTACTTTGCTTGGGGTGTCCACATATCAAAACTGTATCTAAATCGCTTCTCTGAACTCCTTATTCACAAGCCTGGTGAAGGCTTCCTCCTCAGCCTCTTGGCCACCATCTTGACTCCACTGGTAATGCAACACAACATGTTACTTATATTAGAATTAATTTATACACTTTTTGTTGCAAACTAAATCCATGCTTGTTCACTTGTTTGTATACGAGTAGAGGTGGCTATTTTCAAAGTTTGCTGAGAGCTACTATTCCATTCCAATGAAGAAGCATGGTATGGTGCCTGACCATAGCCTGTTCGAGGCCTTAGTGACATGCTTGATTGCCATTACACCGAAGGATCACTACAAGAGACTGGAAGAAGGCAGCATTGTTCTGAAGAAATCAAAGACATTTAGCTTTTGCAAGGAAGGTGTGCTTGTCGAAGGTGAATCTTCACCGATAAGGAGCGATATAGTGATCTTTGGAACTGGATTCAAGGGGGATCAGAAGATCAAGGACATGTTCACATCGAAGTACTTTCAGGGTATTGCAGTTGGGTCAACATCCACAACTGTACCTCTCTATAGGTCAGTTCGTTAGACATGATTTCTATATATTGCGAATTTTCGATCTCGAACAGTTTGTTAATATCTTCAATATATTTTCAGGGAGTGCTTACATCCTAAGATTCCACAGCTCGCGATCATCGGTTATTCAGAGAGCCTGGCAAATCTCTACACATCAGAACTTCGAGCCAAGTGGCTGGCGCATTTCATGGATGGTGGCTTCAGATTACCAAGTGTTGGAGCAATGCAGAAGGATGTCCTTGAATGGGAGAAGTTCATGAAGCGCTATTCTCGTGGCTACTTTCGTAGGTCCAGCATTGGTATCCTTCATATCTGGTACAATGATCAACTATGCCGGGACATGGGATGCAACCCGAGAAGGAAAAAGGGTTTTTTCGCGGATTTATTCGAGGTTTATGGTCCTGGTGATTATGTTAACCTTCACCCCAAGAAAGAGTAGATCTTGGGCTTGAATTCTTGTGGAAGTTACCTACCCCTCAACCTGTTCAGATTCTTATATGGTTTCTGGTCATACTATTGGTTTGCATATTACGCGTTCAGTAAAACGTGTTGTACTTGCCACTTGTGAGGTACAGTTGTGCGATGCTCATCTTAACGCATGTCTTATTCATGTAAAGCGTACAATTCGAAATAAATTCAGTTCTAGTTATATCAGCCGCTTAACAGAGGTTGTCCTCAGTTAAACTCTGTCTGAAAAGTGTAAATTGAGACCCCAGTATATTATATGTGACATGGCATGATAAATATCATGAGACAGTGTCGGTAGCGGTAGAAATAGAAACTGAAAAATGAGATGCGCACAAAAGGTTGTGTTGAGTCCGGGGCTGCCAAAACTGCCTAAGGTTGAGCCAAAATCGAGGCCATACTCAAGTTGAGCTTCAACATGATCAAGCTCGCCCGAGATTAGCTTAATTAGGCTCAAACAGATGGTTTATTATTGAGATAGAAAGCTAAAGACTACGAGTTTCAATTCACGTTTCACTACTTTCTGTGTCTCAAACTTGTAATTTTACACTAGGTAGTAGTTAAGCCCCTTTCTGTTTGTACCACCATAACCAAGCTGGAGGAGCTCGGTCTCGAACCCTGACATTTTCTAGAGCACGAAACCGACATTTTCAGTGACGCAGAACCCGGCACCCAACAGGCAGCGGCACGGTGGGCATGCACGCACGAAGCCCAGAACTCGGAAGCATCAACGGCACGTTAGGCTGCTGAGGACTGACCCGGCCGGGAAGCTCACACTAGAGTGAGCGAGCAAGTGTGAGGACGGTGGCGGGCTGGCACCGCGAGTTAGCTCAGCATGGCAGTGCATTCAACCGTAGCATAATTGGGCAGTGTGTCATCACCTTCATCTTATTGATACACTTGATGCGTATTTTTTTTCGGCTGCAGCCGGTGATTGTTGCCTATGACTTTTGGTTCTTATGCGAGCTACGACTAATGATTTATGGCTATTGCTGATTTGGTTCTAGCGTGAGCGCTTGTGCGAACGAACTAAATGTTGATAAATCATTTTAAAAAGACTGTTCTGATAAGTTATTTCGAAAAGGTGAAGAAGAAATCGTCCTGTTTATTTGTTTAAAGGAAATTATAAGCTAAAAATAATGAAACATAGCTCAGTTCCCACTAATCATATGTTGATGGATTGTTTGCAAGAATTTTCCGATATGATTACCAACTTTTGATCCATGACATATCTATTTAAGCCTTACGATTGCTACACTAGTCTATCGTTCTCACTGTCTAATAAATGAGAAACGGCCGTCCGAGGCATTCTGCGTGTCATCCAATGTCGAAGAGAAAAGTAGTCCTATGACACGAACTTAATAGAGCAGTATGAGATTTTCAGATCCATTACGAAAGACCAAGCTGTTAAAATTGTCAGAATTCTCAGCTGTTACAGATGCTTGAGAACCGTTGCGCCTCTAATACTTGCTGGGTGTAACAGCCTATCTATGAATTTTGGCATATATAGCACTAGGTGGCCTGCCGTCCCGTGATCGGGCTCTAGGTGATTAGCACCCACAATTAATTAGTTAATTGCACAGTTACAAACGCACTTCTCGTAAAATTTTTTAGATGTAGCAAATGAGCACAAAAACTTATGGATTTTTTTGTGGAGCTTCCTAACGCAGTGAAGTTCGTTGTGTAATTTGCTTGTAATTTTTCTCTATTATGAATATTACTCAAAAATTCATTTACATAAACTATTTGTACGAATTCGAGATGCTTGCTGGTGAGTCCCTAGATGAGTGCTTCGCACGTTTTCACAAGATCTTGAGCAACCTCCGAGCGGTCGGTCTCACATACCCCGACTCGGACAACGCTCGTCAGATGCTTGCGGCACTCGATCTGCGTGTGTGGGAGATGAAAGTGACCACCATCAAAGACACGACAGACCTTTCGACCTTAACTCTTGACGCGCTGTACTCACGCCTCAAGACTCACGAGATTGACGTTGTCTCTCGTAGGTCGAAGTCACAGTCGATGGCTTTGGTCACCGATCCCAGTTCAGCTTCTGGTCTCTCTTCTGAGTCCTCTTGCGGTTTCTCCTTTGCTGCTCTCTGTGATATAACTGATGATCAGTTAGAGCAGCTTGCGGATGAGCAGCTTGCCCTCCTTGCTCGAAGATTCTCCCACGCTTACAAAGGGAGGAGGGACAGAAAGAGAGGAGGACCCGTGATTTGCTTCGAGTGTGGTGGCCCCAACCACATCCGAGCAAACTGCCCCAAGCTTGGGAAGGGCAAAGGTGACTACGGCAGTTCGGGCAAGAACGACTACACCGACAAGAACCGCAACACGAAGCCATCAGCACCTGCTCAAGGCAAGAAGAAGTTCCGCAACTTCGGCAAAGCCAAGAAGCTCTTCCACCGCGTCCTCACAGCCTTCGACGACCTCGACCTCAGCGAGGTGGAGGGATGGAGCGACGACGACGGGACGGGTGACCAAGAGCCCAAGGATGGCGACGATGACTTCTCCGGCATGTGCTTCATGGCCCTCGAGGGCGAACTGAGCGACAGCGAGCTGTACTCGGACGAGGTATGCCCCACCTACGACCAGCTTAATCATGCTTTTCTTAAGCTAGGTGGTTTTCATGCTAGAGCTAGGGCTAGGTATTCTGAGTTAGAGAAGGAAGTAGATAGATTATCACGGGAGCTTACTTCACTTACATCTGCTCCTTCCCGTGATTATTGTGATACATGTTGTGCTTTGTTGGGTGACATGGAGAAACTAAGGACCTCGCATGATAGTGTGTCCTCCGAGCTTGATAGTGTTAAGATGGAGAATGTTAGTCTGCTTGCTGAATTAGAGTTGAGTAGGATGGCTGTTACCCTACTTACTACTGTGAGACTACCTCTCCCACCGCTTGTGAGGTTAAGGACATTGCTGCTAGAGGACCTTATACCATGCTCCTTGATCTACCCGAGTCATGTGAAAATTGCAATAATTTGTAGTTGAATCTAAAGAAGGCAGATCATAAAATTTCTGAGTTGTATTCTTGGCTATGTGAGCCAGTTGCTTCATGTTCGAACTGTCCTAGATTAACTGCTGAACTTGAATCTGTTTCCAAGCAGTTTCAACAAATGGTTGACCACAATAAGAAATTGGCTGATTATGCTTCTAAGGACCCTGTTAGCTCTCCATGCAAAAATTGTGATAAACTAAAAATTGACTTGATTGCATTGGAAGAAAAATGTGTGAAGCTAACTAAGGACTTATTAGAGAAGCCACAATCTTGTTGTCATGTGATTGCTGAGGAGGGGGAGAAGCCCCAGGGTAAGGTAGAGACGCCTAGCGACGTGAACCAACTTGCTAGCAGTAGGACTGTCCATTCTGAGTCGGCTGTGCGTGCACAAGCCATTCGTTCCTCTGCTGTTGGTTCTTCATCTGCTGTCTTACCTCCTGCTGTTCCCTCTTCCCCCTGCTCTTCTTGCACCTCTCTCTTTCGGGAGTGTCAGTACCTTATGAACACTCTCGAGAGATTTGTAGGCGGCAAAAAGAAGCTTAATCTTATTCTAGACCAATCCAAGATTTGCAAGTTCAATCAAGGTCTAGGATATGATTTCTATGAGGATATGAGGAAGCATCCACCTGCTATTCTCCAACCCATCGTAGGAGGTGTGATCGAGGTTGAGCCCAGATCTGATGAGGTTAAATTCAAATCAGCGGGCTTTGTCCAATGGATCTCTGACAGCAAGGTGATTCCACCTGTTGCTTTGGCCTCTCAGAAGGCGAAGCCTCTTCGTGCCACTTCCACCTCTCAGAAGGTGAAATACCACTGCACCTTCTGTCAGAAGGATGGGCACTCGATCGAGAGATGCTTCAGGCGTGCCAGGATTGCGCGAAGAGACCGTGCAGAGGCACTTAGGCGTATTCAGGGTCAGCCCCAGATCCTGAGTACACCTAAGACTAGCACGAGGTCCAGGTTTGCTTCTGACGTATTTGGGCAGCATCGAGGACTTGGTTTTTCTGAGTCTTCTGGTTTTCGTCCTCATGCTGCTCCGGGTCGTGACTTCCGCCGTCCTGAGGGTACGTCTCGTTTCCCCCGTCGAGACAGTTACCCACGGCGTGATCAGCGTGTTGCCGGTGTTCCGACTCGCTCTCCCGTAGCAGTCGGACCCCGCAACAGCTTCAGGTCTGCTCATAGACCTTCTGCTTCTTTGAGTCACAGAGAGCGTAGGGTAGATAGAGGTCAGTCGTGCTTGACGACTTCATCTGCTCGACGTGTTGTTCAGTATTGGGTGCCAAAATCACTCTTGATTTACCCCAGTACTGAGACTTTACTCTCTGTTTGACTCAGGTTCGCCGGGTAGGGAAGGAGAAGGTTTGGCTTGTAGACTCCGGTTGTTCTCGTCATATGACCGGAGACTCCCATTGGTTCTCCTCCCTAGCCCGCGCTCCAGGTGATGAGACGATCACCTTCGGAGACGCTTTGTCTAGGCGCGTCATCGCCAAAGGCACTGTGCGTATTAATGCTTCTTTTATTCTTAAGGATGTTGCCTTGGTTAGTAAGCTGCAGTACAATTTGCTTTCCGTTTCTCAGCTTACCGATGACGGTTTCGAGGTGAGCTTCAAGAAAAACGCTTGCAAAATTCTTGACTCTTCGGGTAGTCTGGTTTGCGGGATTTCTCGTTATGGGAGGATCTTTCGTGCTGATTTCTCTGAGTCTTCTGGTGATCCTCTCAGGTGTTTAGTTGCTTCTGAATCCCGCGATATTTCTTTCTGGCATAGGAGACTTGGTCATATTGGGTTTGACCATTTGACTCGAGTTAGCGGCCACGATCTCATTCGTGGTTTGCCGAAACTCAAGATGGTCAAAGATCTAGTTTGTGCTCCATGCCGGCACGGCAAGATGGTTGCCGCTTCTCACCCTCCGGTCACAGTTACTACGACCGATGCACCGGGACAGCTGCTCCACATGGATACAGTGGGACCAGCTCGAGTGCAGTCAGCAGGAGGGAAGTGGTATGTTCTTGTCGTGGTCGATGACTTCTCGAGGTATTCTTGGGTGTTTTTCTTAGCCTCGAAGGATGAGACATTTTCACATTTCCGAGGTCTTTTCGGTAGGTTTTCTGTTGAGCTCCCAGGTGCCTTACAAGTGATCTGCAGTGACAATGGCACGGAGTTGAAGAATTCCAACTTCGAGAGTTTCTGTGGTGAGATAGGTGTAGAGCACCAGTTCTCTTCTCCGCACGTCCCACAACAAAATGGCGTTGTGGAGAGGAAGAACCGTACCTTGGTCGAGATGGCCAGGACGATGCTTGATGAGTACTCTACACCACGGAAGTTTTGGGCTGAGGCTATAGCCACCGCGTGCCATGTCTCAAATCGAGTTTTTCTTCGGGCACACTTGCACCGCACTTCTTATGAGCTGAGATACGGGCGAAAGCCCAGCGTCTCTTATTTTCGTGTGTTTGGTTGCAAGTGCTTTATTCTGAAGTCCGGGAACCTAGACAAGTTCGAGTCACGTTCTTGTGATGGTATCTTTCTAGGTTACTCGCCTTCTTCGCGGGCTTATAGAGTCTGGAACTGCGAGTCTAGCAAATTGGTAGAGACCTGTGAGGTGACCTTTGACGAGGCCAGTCCGGGGACTAGGCCTGATATCTCAGGTTCTTTAGAGCAGTCCGAGACCATCTTCGTGGATGACGAGGGCGATGGAGATGAGGCTTGTCTACCCGATCCAGTCCCTTATCCACCCCTTGAGGTGCCGTCTTCCACCGCACCTCCAAGAGATCAGCCCATGCCTTCTGCTTCCTCTGGAGCTAGTGGCTCTGTTCCTACCTCGTCAGCTCACGAGGTAGAGGTCACTTCTTCATCTCATCTTGGACCTCCTCGACATATCCAGAAAAGACATCCTTCAGAGCAGATTATTGGAGACCTTTTCGAGCGTGTTACCCGCTCAAAATCTGGCTTATCTCAATTATGTCTCCATTCTGCTTTCATTGCCTCCTTTGAGCCCAAAGATGTTTCTTATGCTCTTTCCGATGAGTCTTGGGTCAATGCCATGCATGAGGAGTTAGAGAATTTCGAGAGAAACAAGGTCTGGTCGCTTGTCGAGCCCCCGCGAGGTCACAATGTTATTGGGACTAAGTGGGTGTTCAAGAACAAGCAGAGCGAGGATGGAGTGGTTATTCGAAACAAGGCTAGACTGGTAGCTCAGGGGTTTTCCCAGGTTGAGCGTCTAGACTTCGAGGAGACCTTTGCCCCTGTAGCTCGATTTGAGGCCATTAGAATCCTGCTTGCCTTTGCAGCTTCTAAGGGTTTCAAGCTCTACCAGATGGACGTCAAGAGTGCCTTCCTTAATGGAGTCATTGAGGAAGAAGTTTACGTCAGACAGCCTCTAGGTTTCGAGAACCCCAAATACCCACACCATGTCTTCAAGCTTTCCAAAGCGTTGTATGGACTTAAGTCCTACTTGTTGAGTCATGGGTTTGAAATGGGTAAAGTAGACAAGACCTTGTTCATCCGCCGTCATGGCACTGACCTTCTACTCGTCCAGATCTATGTCGATGACATCATCTTTGGCGGCTCTTCCCATACTTTGGTTTCACAGTTCTCAGATGTCATGAGCACCGAGTTTGAGATTAGTATGATGGGCGAGTTGACTTTCTTCCTTGGCTTCCAAATCAAGTAGACTCGGGAGGGTACATTTCTATATCAGGGAAAGTACACTCGTGACCTCCTGAGGCGCTTCGACATGAGTGATGGTAAGCCTGTGTCAACTCCAATGGCTTCTACAGCCTATCTTGACCCAGATGAGGATGGCGAGCCAATTGATCAGAAAGAGTTCAGAAGTATGATCGGCTCCCTTCTTTACCTCACTGCCTCGAGACCAGACATACACTTCTCTATGTGTCTGTGTGCTCGTTTTCAGGCCTCTCCTCGCGTATCTCACCGCCAGGCGGTGAAGCGCATCTTTCGGTACCTCCAAGCTACCATTGACTATGGTATCTGGTACTCTTCCTCATCCTGTCTTTCCTTGAGAGCCTTCTCGGACGCAGACTTTGCTGGCTGTAGGATAGATAGGAAGAGCACTTCTGGCACTTGCCAATTCATTGGCACTTCTCTCGTCTCTTGGTCTTCTAGGAAGCAGTCCGGTGTTGCACAGTCCACCGCAGAGGCCGAGTATGTTGCTGCAGCCAGCTGCTGCAGTTAGGTACTTTGGATGGCTTCGACCCTACGGGACTTTGGGTTAGTTATCGACAGTGTTCCACTCTTTTGTGATAACACTTCTGCGATTAACATTGCTATGAACCCAGTGCAACACTCTCGGACCAAGCACATCGATATCCGTTATCACTTCCTTAGAGACCATGTAGAGAAGGGCGATATAGTGCTCCAGTTTGTGGAGAGTGACCACCAATTGGCTGATATCTTCACCAAGCCATTAGATAGTTTGAGGTTTTCAACTCTGCGGGGAGAGCTTGGGGTGGTTTGTCCTTATGGACTGTAGTGAGGGGGAGCTTTGAGCTTTACTACTTTACTATATTGATTATGCTTCTGTCTCATATATCTTATCTATGCTTTAAGGATTGCCCGTTTGCTGTTTTCTTTCCCAGCTTCTCGATTTATTGTTTTGGTTCAGGGGGAGTTCATTTGGGAGCTTCTAGAGCTTAATATTGACATAACTCAACTTGAACTGAAAGTTGCATCGAATGTTGAGGGGGAGCTGGATTTTCTGCATTTCTAGCATTCTGCATTGTAATATAACTAAATTGAGCCTTGATTATTATCCTGTTATGATATGTTTACATTGCTTTACACTTTGCCATGACTTGAACTTTATGTGCTAGATTTATCATGCCTTCATATGTGTAGACTAGCTTTTTGCCATGATAAGTCAATTAAAATTGTTCAACTTGAATTAAAACTTGTCATGCTAGCATTTGAGTCTAAGTCTTTCTTGAGCTATCTTTTTATGATTCATGCCATGTCAAATAAGCTGAGTTTAGCGTTGAATCTCTATTGAGTCTTAATTTGAGCTATGTTAGTTCTTGATACAACCTGTTTAAAAAGCAAAAGATCTCTTTTTATGTGCGAAAAAACTGATTTCACCAATTCTTTCTCATGAGACGGCTTGCCATTGCACTAGGCATGAACTCAGGGGGAGTTTTGGATGACCTAGACTATCTTCTTAAGCTTCTTGCTTGGAGTAGTCGCATAAGGCTTGAGATCTAGCACATGACAAAATTTTGGTTGGAAACAACTATTCGCTTTAAAGAAAATATGTCATTTGCGCAAAATTTGCTTGATTACCAAAAGATTAAAAGTGCTTAAACAAATGTTTCATCCTTGAGCATCTAGCACTCTATTTGGACTCAATACTAGCTTCTTGGTTACGCTTAGCTTATTGACATGGCCTGAGTCATCCTTAGATATCTCTAGCTAGACTTTGCTTAATTGATGACTTGACTTGCTCACTAAATGCCCTACATTTCATATTGTCATCTTTATGTGCTAGCTGGCTTATACATATACTCTCATGATCTAGATAGCCTTTTATTGAGTTATGGCTTGGTGTAATTCCTTATGGTCATTATGGATAATTCTCATGACTCTAAATGCTTAGAATAAACAAACCTCAGCCATTTTCATCCATTAACTTGTCATATTCTCTCTTTTGCATTCTTGATGTGTTTATTGCCAAAAGGGGGAGAATAGAGAAGAAAAAGCTAGTTCGGGATCATCATAGAGCTTTGGAGAACAATTTGCTCTTTCAGTTGTTGCTCTAGTGTTCCTTCTGTCGACATGGTCATTAGTTTCATTCTTTTCTTGGGACCATGTTGGATCCTTCAAACTCAAACTCACTTCATGCTTTTTCTGGGTTTGTCAATATACTCATCAAGGGGGAGATTGATGAACCATGTGGAGGTGACCACATGTGTATGATGAGTAATTGACGTTGGTTTTTGTAAGTCGAGTTTGGTTTGAGTGGTTCTGAGTCGAGTCGTTGCATGGTGCAATCGGGCTCGATCGGATTTTGGTCAAACTTGGTCGTATGGGATTAGGTTGCATATTCCGATATTTCGACAGGTTTGGACTTCATCTGTGGTAAGTATGAGGTTATTTACGCTTTCATGTATCGAGCGGTGCTATTTGATGTGTTTCTTGTCTGTGTGGCTGCAGGACGTCGAGGCGGAGTTGTGGCGAGACACGGTGGACCGGACTAGGCGCAGGTGGCGCTGAGGTCAGAACGGTCAGGATGTGTCGAAGACGACGTGGACTTGAGGTGGTTGCGAGGCGTGCGTGACAAGGAGCACGGAAGCTTCCCGGAAGGTGCACGAGGGGCGAAACGGGAATTTCGCAAGGTTGCACAAGCGGGAGCGGGCTCCGTTGGATTTAGCGGGCGTAACGGGACGGAGACCCGTTAGCCGGAGGCTATATATATGAGGTGGTGGCTGCATGTTCATTTGAGCACTTGAAAGGGAATTAGGGTTTGCTAGAGTCAAAAGAGTCTTTAGTGGTTGTTTTGGCTTTAGGCTTTAGTGGTTGAGGTTTGTTGGTGGAGGCAGAGGTGTGCTCCCTGCTTGTCCCCTTCGTAGCTTTCCAGAGTGTGTTCATCCCTTCTCAAGCATGTATGGGTGTGTTCTTGAGGTTTGAGAGTGGGAGAGGATGAGATGAAAGCTTGTAATCATTCCTCTTGTATCAATCATGTATCTCTCTTCCTCTAGATCAATATGAGATGGTGTTTGTTTCATATTTGAGCTCTCTGTTATTTCTGTTCATCGATGCCCCTTTTGGAGATTTCTTGATTTCTTGGTTTTGAGTTCTTGCCTGCTGGGATTGGCCAAAATGGGTTGCTCTGTGATGGGTTAGTGCCACAAGATCATTTGATCGATTTCCCAAAGAGCCAACTTTGTTTAATCTCAGTTTTCACATTTTGTGTTGCTCTGTTCTTCATTCTCAGATTCTAGGGTTTTGAGTGAAAACTTGATTCCCTTTGAGAGAAGGCCTAATTTTTGGTCTAAGTAATCCTCTTGCTATTGTTAACATATTTGCAAAATCTTATTAGCAAAGGATTTTAAACCATGGAGTAATTTGTGTTTTTGGCTCTCTCTCTGAAGTTTGCAGTCTTTTCTAGGGTTTTGGTCCAGATCTTGATTCCCTTGAGGGATTGACTCGATTTTTGGTCTGAGTAGTCCTTATGCTATTGCTAACATACCTGCAAAATCTCATGTGCAATGGACTTAAGACCATGGAGTAATTTGGATTTTGGTAAAGTCTCTGTAACTTTTCAGTTCTTAGTTCAACTCTGAATTTCTTGAGTTTTGGTTGATTTCATGTGTTGTTTGGAGCCCCCTTTATATTTAGATTATGCTCTTGGTGTTTTTGTCTGAAAAGAAAAGAAGTTCCTCTCTCATTCTCTTGGATTTGAGCTTCCTCTGAAGTTTTAGTGAAAAACCTTCACTCTGCAGCTTGAACTGTCTTTCGGCCAAGCAAAAGAAGAAAAAAAATCTGCATGACTGCACTGTTCGCTGAATGGCAAGGGGAGCATGCAGAAGTCATGATTTTTTTCTTTTTGTGCTGATTTTCAACCATTTTGCATGCAGATCAAACAATGGTATTTTCAGTTGAAATTTTTACTGGCTGGTCTTTGATTTATGCTGATTTTTTCAGTGTCGCATGCGTTCCAAGTTTCAGCAAAATTAATTTTAATTTTCTGTGAGGTGCTTTGTTTTGCATCTTTTTAAAAAAATCAGTGTTTGTTTTCTCGGGGGCGATTTTGAAGCGAGGGACATTCACCCCCCTCTGTCGCCATTTCGGTCCTACAAGATGATCTCAAGTCTAAGGATTCTACATAAACACTACTTGAGACCAACTGATGACACATGGAATCTCTGCAGTGTCTCATGGCGGGTCTATCCAACATATGTTCACTAACACATGTCCATATTATTGACTTGGTATCACCATACCATGATCTATGAGACATGATCATCAATCAATACATATGCTGATCTTTAAATCATATTTGTTCCTCATATGATATATGATCAGGGATCATTTAGAAATAGCAACATTTTAGCATTAAGAGTCTCATGAATAAGTCACATACTCATTGATCAATAATGATAATGTCTATTTCAAGGAACAAAGTAATGCATCATAAACATAGTATGTGATATATATAACATCTCCATGTTACCTCTAGGGCATATCACTAACAGAGAGTTGACAGACATGGTGCTGAAAGCGTTGGCCAGCGCCTGCTGATCCCAGGAGACCCCAGACCAAGGGGCCCATGAGGACGGCGTAGAGGACGGTTGGGCGGTCGAGGCGCTGAGAGTCGAAGGGGACAGGCCGGGATGCTGCTGGGATGCCAGGGGGTAGCCAAAGGGCCCCGGCGTGGAAGCAACCAGAGCCTGCGGTGGCTGGAATCCTGCTGGCACGGGTGGACAAAAACGGGGCTGCGACCTGCCTGAGGGAGCCTGCGGACCAGGCCACATTTGAATTTTGCCGGTCCATGGGTTGTAGAAGGATGGCCATGGCGCACCTGCCTGGCTGGAGTTGGGCTAGCCGGCGCCCTTCCCGCCGTGGCCGCTGCCCCGGTGGCGGCAACGACCGGAGCCAAAGCCAGACACCGAGCTAGTCTGCGTGGGGGGGGGGGGGGGGCGGTTGGACGCCTGAGGAGGCTCCCTTCGGAGCAGGAGGGCCCGGAGAACCGCCGGTGGCTTTAGCGTGGGCGGTCAACGGACTAGACGAGGTGGTCGACACCGTGAGCTCTTCAAGGAGGAGGTCGTCGCGCACCTCGCTGAAGGTCGGGAAGGGGTGTTGCCGCTTAAAGTGTGGAAGCATGTAGGCGAACTTGCCGCTCAAACCACGAAGGACATTCAAGACCAATGTGCGGTCGAGAATGTACTCCCCGAGGTCAGCAAGCACATCCGCCATGCTCTTCATCTTGCGGCAAAATAGTCAGTGATAGAGAGATCGCCTTGTGGAAAGGTGCAGAACTCGGCATCGAGATGAAGAGCCCGGGTCTCTCGGTTGCCGAGGAATTGGTGCTCGATGCCGAGCTAGGAAGTGCGTGCGGTGTTCCCACTAACATGGATGACGTCCATGAGCTCGGGGGAGACGGTGCCGTAAACACCCTACCCCACAAATAAGGGCACCAGTGTCGCATGGCTTGAACCAATCCAATATGTTCTTGTTCATAAGCCGCCAAATTCCTATGACATGGAGCCATGGGACGACTAAAGAAAGCAATTGGACCTGCACCTTGGTGAAGAACAGCTCCGATGCCCAAAATAGAAGCATTGCACTCCACAATGAAATCATGTGTAAAATCAGGTAGATGCAGAACAGGAGCTGAAGACATGGTATGCTTCAAAACCTCAAAGGCGCCAGAAAATTGCAATTATAGGACAACAAACAATGCGCTTCGCAATTATAGGACTCCAAACATCGACTTCGTTAAAATGACCCTTGAAACGTTGGCTTCTTGTTTTTCATGACATTTGGTGTATTAAGTCTCTTTTCTTATCTATATACATGTATTTGTTACCCAAAGTGACCCTTTTGCCCTTGTGAGATTAAAAGGACGTGGGGCAGATGAATCGATGGATCAACGGTACGTAATGGCTGAAGGGCAAAAGGGTCACTTTGGGTAACAAATACATGTATTTAGATGAGAAAAGAGACTTAATACACTAAATGTAATGAAAAACAAGAAGCCAACGTTTCAAGGGTCATTTTAACGAAGTCGATGTTTGGAGTCCTATAATTGCGAAGCGCATTGTTTGCTGTCCTATAATTGCAATTTTCTCCAAAGGCGCTAGAGGTCTAATCTGTCCACACAAAGCTTTCTTTCTTCAAAGGTTTGGTGAGAGGGGCAGCCAGCACCCCATAATCTTTAATGAAACACCGATAATGCTCAGCCAATCCCAAAAAACCACGCAATGCACGTACAGACTTTGTCACTCTACGAAGCAACAAAGGAAAGCTCGCAGGATAGTATTCATCAAAGCTTGAAATGTTGCCGGCGCATTCGTCAAACCAAAAATCATCACCAAGAATTCAATCAAACTTGATGATAGCCGGAGCACAAATCCAGCTTAGTGAAGAACCGAGCATCTTTGAGTACATCCAAAAGCTCCTCCACAACAGGAATTGGAAATTTATCTTTGATGGTGTGCTCGTTAAGAGCATGATAATCCACACAAAAGTGCCATGACCTATCCTATTATTTGCAATGTTTTAAATCTCCGGAGATAGCGGCCCCTATAGCCGGAAATAGCGGCTGGGCGGCAACAACGCTAGGATAGTGCGCTTTTGCCGCTACGTAATCTTGTGCGCTAAAAACCGCTATTAGCTCGCTATATCCGCTAAACGTGCAAGAAACTTAGCGCCGCTATTTCTCCTCCAGGCCTCTTGGGCCGAAATCAGCGCACGCGGGGCCTCCTAGGCCGAAAGCCTGAAACCATTCGTTAGTCGCTACTCCTCACGGCGGCTCCTCCTGGTCTAACCCTAACCATTCGCTCCTCCTCTCGGCTCCTCCTCTCAGCTGGCGGCAACTGCTGCGACAAAAAGCGGCGACGTTCGCTGCGAGCCTGCGACCGGCAGCGGCGACGGTGGATGCGACAGGCGGCGAGGAAGACTAACCAGCTCCGCATTCCCCACTCCTCCTCCCCGAAAAGGGCCCAGGCGACGGTCCCGCGACCGACGGCTACTTCATCTGAGGCTGCAACCGACGGTGAGGACCACCAAGCTTCCATCATGTCCCAGCCGGAGCAACAAGCAGGCAAGTTTTCTTCTCCTCATCTCACCGTTCTGTCCTTTGTTCTAGACATCTAGTGTTCTGCGTTCTCTTCTTTGCTTCTTTCAAATGTTAGTATCAAGGAGCCAAAGGTAGAAGATTAGGTAGATCTGTAGATGTTGTATAGAAGATTAGTTAGATATTGGATGAAATTAGATTAGAATGAAATTTAGTGTTTGCATTTGCAATTTGCATAGGTAACCCATCAAGTGCCGCCTCTGCCTCAGTAACAAATGCACCACCAGCACAACCTGTTGTTAACTCAGATGACCCTGCATGGGCTCATTGTTTTTGCCCAAACTTGAACAAAAAGCATTGCCTACAGTGCAAGTATTGTGACAAGCTCTGCACTGCTGAGATTACTAGAATAAAGTACCATCTTGCTGGCATTAAAGGCTTCAATGTTACTAAGTGCAAGAAAGTTCCAACTCCAGTGAAGGAAGAGATGCTGGCTTTGCTTACAAAGAGGACTACTGAAAAGGAACAGAAAGTCAAGGAAAAGGAAAGGAGCAGAGCTGAAATTGACCTAGATCACTCAGATGGTGAAAGTTGTAGTGAAGAAGAGTCTGAACATGGGAATGAGATTTTTGTGCTGAAGCCAAAGCCAACAAGAGGATATAATAGCTCTAGCTCTAGAGCTTCAGTAGGTGCTGGCCCTATTGAGAAGTTCTACAAGGCTCCATCTATAGAAGAGGCTGTTGAGCAGATGCAGAAAGGAAATAACCTCAGCCAAAAGATTCAAACATCTTTGACAACTCAGAAAAGAGAAGAGAGGAGGGACAGAGCTTGTGAGTACATATGCCAGTTCTTCTATGAAGCTAGCATTGCACACAACACAGTCACCCTTCCTAGCTTTGCCCATATGATTGAGGCCATAGGAGCCTTTGGCAGAGGTTTGAGAGGGCCTAGTCCCTATGAGATGAGTGGACCATTCTTGGTGAAAAGGAAGCAAAAGGTGCTGGAAGGATTCAAGAACCATAAAGAATCATGGGAGCTCACTGGTTGTACAGTTATGACAGATGCATGGACAGATAAGAAGGGCAGGGGAGTAATGAACTTAGTTGTGCACAGTGCTCGTGGGGTTTGCTTCTTGGATTCGGTGGACTGCTCAGGTGAGAAGAAAGATGGCAAATACATCTTTGACCTTGTGGACAGATGCATAGAAGAGATAGGGGAGGAAAATGTTGTCCAAGTGGTGACTGATAATGCTAGTGTCAATACAGCAGCAGCAAGTCTTTTGACAGCAAAGAGACCCTCAATTTTTTGGAATGGATGTGCTGCTCACTGCCTAGATCTCATGCTGGAAGATCTTGGGAAGCTTGGACTGGTTGAGCAAACTATTGCTAGTGCAAGACAAGTGACTGTATTCTTGTATGCTCATACAAGGGTGTTGGATTTGATGAGGAAATTTCTTGGGAAAGACTTGGTTCGCTCTGGAATTACTCGATTTGCCACTGCTTATTTGAATCTGAAAAGCTTGCTAGACAACAAGAAGGAGTTGACAAGGCTCTTCAGATCAGATGAGCTCAATGATTTGGGTTACTTGAAGAAGGCAAAGGGGAAGAAAGCCATCAAAGTGGTGAGATCTGAAGGCTTTTGGAAAAATGTTGACATGGCTGTTAATTTCTTTGAGCCATTAGCTAATGTGTTGAGGAGAATGGACAGTGATGTTCCTGCAATGGGATTCTTCCATGGATTAATGCTTGAGGCAAAGAAAGAAATTTCTGGGAGGTTTGACAATGATGAGAGTCGCTACAAAGTTGCTTGGGATATCATTGATAAAAGGTGGGACAGCAAGCTCAAGACTCCACTACACTTGGCTGGGTACTATTTGAACCCCTACTTTTATTACCCAAACAAGTCAGAGATTGAGCATGATGGATCCTTTAGAGCAGGTGTGATTGCACGTATTACAAAGATGATTGAGGATGAAGAAACTTAAGACAATATAATTGAAGAACTAAACACATATCAGGACCAACAAGGGTCATTTGGACATGACATTGCCATAAGGCAGAGGAGAAACAAAGGTTTCAATCCAGGTGAATAAGTGAATCTAATATGATTGATGAATATCATCTTTTTGTTGACACCACTGTTTAACTCTTTAACTTTTTTATGCAGCAAAGTGGTGGCTCAATCATGGAACAAGCACACCTAATCTGAGGATATTGGCATCAAGGATTCTAAATTTGACCTGCAGTTCCTCAGCTTGTGAGAGGAACTGGTCAGTATTCGAACAGGTAAAAAATGACAGGATGAGAGGACTTTTGTTCATTATTTGACCTGCAGTTCCTCTTTAACTTTTGTTCAGTATTTGACTTGTGTTCACTACTTCACTAACAGGTTCATACAAAGAAGCGCAACAAGTTACTTCATGATAGGATGAGAGATCTTGTGTTTGTGAAGTTTAACTCCAAACTAAGGCACAAGAGAGAGAACAAAAGCAGAGATCCCATAGAGAAGGATATAGATGATGTTCTCTGTGATGATGGCAATGAGTTCATTACTGGGGCTGTAGCTGTACCAATTGCAAATGAAGAACAACAAGAAGATGGAGCATCACAGAGAGAATCAACATCACAACCACAAGCCAAAAGGAAGAGGCCTGTGCGCCATAGGAAGAAGAAAATCAAGAGCCTGGAGTCTTTGATGCGTGATGCTTTAGAGCAGCCGGCAGCCTCTGCTTCATCTTCCGAATCTGAAGATGGTGATGGCAGTGGCGACATTTCAATGCATTCTTCTGATCCTGATAACTCTCCCTCTGTATTCGAATCCGGAGATGATTAGATGAGAAGAGCCAGAAGCCCAGAACAGACCGTCTCTGCCAGATTGCTGTAAGTTGCTATTTGATTTTGCTGGTGCAGTGTATATCTGGCTTTGTGCTATTTGATCGGTGTTGTCACTGTTGTGTTGTCGATGAGAAGTTGAGAACCAATGTTTCAAATTGCCTCGGCGTGAGAAGTTGAGAACTGCCATTTGTGCTATTTGATCGGTGTTGAAAGTTTATCACTGTTGTGTTGTATTTGATCGGTGTTGTCAGTTTGTCACTGTTGTGTTGTAGTTGTATTTGAGTGGTGCTATTTGAATATCTGCTGCTATGTGCATATCTGGTGCTATACTTCTATTTCAATATCTGGTTTTGCTACTTGAATACCTGGTATTGCTGCTATGCTTTTCAATTTTTTTCGAAAACCGCTAAATGCCATAGCGGCGCTATAGCCGGCTATAGCCGCTCATAGCTGTGGAGAATCCCTGCCGCTAAATGCCATAGCCGGCAATTTAAAACATTGATTATTTGACAAGCAATATTGTCGCGGAAAATGCAGAGGTGCTCGGTTGAATAATGCCTTATTGCAGCGTCTCGTCGCATTGACACTCAAGTTCATCCTTCTAGACATTGGGGTAACAGTAAGGGTGGGACAACAATCGGTGGAGTGCCTGGTAGTAGATGGATCCGATGATCTTGAGGGCGTTGGGGCGGTAAACCATGTGGTTCGGCAAACAAAGGAGCAAACTCATCCAATACCTTAGACATCAGGTCAGTTGTTGATGTTGTGATAGCATGAAGAGAGCCCGAAGCTGATTGGATGCCCTGCCAAGTGACGAGTCTGCCCTCTCGCTGGAAGGACATAGTCATGTGATCGATCGAAGTCCCACACAATTGGTACCAAGGTGCGCAACCATTGAACTCCAAGAACCACATCAAATCCAGCCAAAGGAATAGAGTAACAATCCAGTCAAGACGGTCTAACGGCAGACCCCAGAATAAGAGACATGTTCACCGTTAGCCACGGCAATGCGTAAACCGAGTTGGGGCTGTAAATGAAGGCCCGCATAACAAACCGCATCGTCATTGGCAAAATTGTGGGTGGACCCTGAATCTAGAAGGGCGATGAGCCTGGTCGAGCCCACCCACACCGGCAGTTTCATTGTTTGTGCTGACTTCAGTTGAATCCCCGTAAGTGCATGAAGGGAGATCGCAAGCTCGTCAAGTGGTGCCGGGTCGTCGAAAAGAACCTTATTGGAAGCAGCATCCGAGATGATTTCTAGCGAGAAGAGGTGCTTACAACGATGACCAGCCACAAACTTTTCCTCGCGGTTGAAGCACAACCCCATTCGCTAGCATTCAACCATCTGAGCTGCAGTCAATTGTCGACGAGGCAGAGCTGGTGGTGCAATTAACGCTAGGGCAGCAGGACTGTCACTCTACGCTGTAGATGTTAACATGGCCTTCAGGAGAGCAGAGGAGACCCTAGGGCATGTTGAGGTGCCGCTCGATGGCCATGGCTACGTGGAAGATCACACCACTGGCCGAGGCAGGGAGGACGTCCAAGGATGGTGCTTTTCATATGCATGAGCCAGCACCATGGCGAGCTGGAGGTTGCCTAGATTCTAGAGCCCCACGTCGGTACTAATTGGCTCCTGAAGATGCAAGGTGAAGAGCTGCACCTGCTAAGAAGGGGATAATGACTCGGCATGGCAGACGAGTGCTAGAAATTTTTCTTGATAGTCTTCCACCGTGCCCACTGCCTGAAGCTTCGCAAGTTCGCCCAAGAAATTGTTACGAATATGCGGGCCAAACCGTGGAATGCAATATTCTTTGAAGAGCGGCCATGATGGTTCGCCTTTGTCATGCTCCAAGAGGTAATACCATTGATGTGCGACGCTGGTGAGATGGTAGGATGCCAGCCACACCTTGTCGGCCTTCGGTGCTTACTGTATGCGAAAAAACTATTAACAGCGATTAAGCCATCCCAACGGATCCTCTTTCCCATCAAATGTTGGAAATGACAATTTGTGCAAGCGAGGACCAATGGAGGCACCCTGCTGAACCAGCCGAGAAAATGCCACAGTTGAAAAGGGTGGGAGGGAGGGTAATCTAGATGGCGCCTGAAGCAATCCATCCCCTGCATGTGTCGGGCGCTTCTCCAGGAAGCTGATGCGCTCCTTCACACCTGTGAGTTCTGCCGTCAGGTTCGATTTCAATTCTGTCATCTTGCTCGTCACGGAAGCTATGAGATCGGTGGTTTGCTGGGTAAAAGCTACCATCTCGGATGTCCCTTCCATTGGCTCTGATACCAAAATGTCACTGGCTCAATTCATCGAACGGAGTTGGTAGCTTTGGAAGACAGTAGGCCTCCTTCTAGGACCTTTCCAGCAGCCAGGAGGTGCCATCTTGGTGGCGGAGGTGTGGCCTGGGAAGAAGGTGCAGAGGGAGGGCACTGGAAAATAGAGCAAGAAGGAAAACCAGAGGTGATAATGTAATACCACTAAAATGCCAAGGGAAGAAAAGTGAGAAATGAAACAATCCAAGGAAGAATAAAGGAAATAAAGTAGAATTTTGCCATCAGATCCATTGGCTTTAAAATGCTAAATAAAAGTAGCACTCATTGAGGTTCCCAGACCATCTACGGGTGGTCAGAACCATCTCACGTTATGGGTTTTCGTCATTCGGCAGGAAATTCCATCCTTACCTTTCTACCATTTCACCTCACCGTTAAAGATAAACTAACAGGCAGCCACATATGCATTAAGACATGGCAATATATGAGTTAACACACAGCCATGCATAAGACACATCCTATGCAACGGGTCAGGGCCAAGGTCCCCATACAAAAGAAGGGAAGGCTAGCTCAAGCCAACACTTTCTCAAGCCACTGTTCCATTTTGCCAACACCAGCCATTCTCCCCACAAGCCACTGCATTACTTAGCCTTCAACCGAGAACACACCAGAGCTTAGCAAGGGGGACGTAGTCTCTCTATTACTCGGTTGCTCCCAAGAGCCCAACCAACCAGAGCAACAAGACAGGAGGTGAGGGAGAGAGAAACAGAGGAGATGAGTTTGGGAAATTGGGGAAGATTGACGACGTGAGGACGGCATCCATGGTGACTGCAAGCCGCCTAGGACCGCTGAAACCATGCCGAACCCGCCTGGGACAAGGAGGAGGTGAGAAGGGCCAACAGAAATGTGTGGAGAGCGCTGTCGCCACCACAGCCATCGTCATCGCTTTCTCACCCCCACCCAACCCGAGCCAAGTAAGGTTCATTTTCCCCATCCTTGCATGATAAAGAGTAGAGTAAAATAAAACTAGAAGCTAAATCAAAATGCATTAAGAGTGGAGTAGAGGGTGAATCATTTGGGTAGTAGGAGGGCTAGCCGGCCGGCTGCAAGCCGTGGCTGGTGAGCTTGGACCCGTAGGGAAGTGGAGCCAGAGCCTAGTAGGGGCGTCAAGTAGTGAGGGGAGCTAGGCGGTGGCGCTAGCGGGCTCGGACTTGGGGTAGTTGGTGCTAGGCTTCAACGACTGGCGATGGCGGATTCGGCCCTAGTCGACCGGATCTGGGGGAGACATTACGGCGATGCAAGCACACACATGGGGGCGACCGGTGGCCGGTGGTGAGCCCGGCCGGAGGCTACCCCAAGGCTGGCGCGTCGTCGACGCCCGGGCAGAGGGTCGCAGGCCAAGAGCTAGAGGGGCAGATGGGGGGCTTCAATGCGGGGAAAGGAGGCGAAGGAGTCTCCACTGGTGAGCCGACCGATGGCAAGCTCGGGGCCGGTGTCCTATGAGCTCCCTTGCATGCTCCCAATCATAAGAGAGAGAGCGAGAGTAGGTGAGGGGATTGAGGGGAAGTGATAAGGAGGTGAGAGAAGAAGAGAAAAAAATAAAAGGGAGGCTGATCGGTCGAATAAGGAAAGGAAGAAAAAAGAATGAAAGAGAGGGGAAAAGAAAAAAAAGGAGAAAAAGAAAGAAAAATAAAAAAGGGGGGTTTGGTACCGTCGCGTCAGGTCCTTAATCCTAGGCGTTTTATGTCAATATCGGATTTGCACATAGGAACACTGATGTTCAAATGTGTTCATGTATCGCTCACTACTACAGAAAGCCTAATACTAGACGCCAAATCACAGACAGTTTGACAAAACTGTCTGTGACCGACACTAACATAGACGGTTTTAATTTGGACACAGTCTGTGTCGATGGCGTCGGAGAAAACGAGTATCATAGACGGTTCTTACCGATGAACTGTCTGTGATATTTTAGTATCACAGACGGTTTTTATTAAAAACCGTCTGTGATAAGCTGATTATCACAGACGATTTGTATTAAAAACCGTCTCTGGTGATCTCAGAATTATCACAGACGGTTTTTAATAAAAAAACCATCTGTGATAATGGCACTAGACATTTATTGCGCCGCTCAAAACCGCATCTGTCTTCATTTCGATCCAGATCTAGCCGGTGCTGCACTCTTTCGCTCAGCAGGCAAGCTAGGCGATTTCAGGCCAATTAATTTGGTGGGAGGAGGCAAAGATTAAGCTTTGAAGATTCATACGTTCCTGATTGCTCTAGATATGGTTAGTAATGAAATTTATTTTTCTTTGCATTACAATTTAGATCTATGTTTTGATGAGTGTTATTGAAGATGGTTTGCATCTACTTGACCATACATGATCTGTTCCCGTCATGTGGGAGGCCAAATTTGTCAAAATTGTTGGTTATATACCTTCAGCGATCATTGGGGAAATAGTTGTTGTGTTTATAATATGAATTAAGCTAGCAAAGCCTCAATGCATGTGGTATATATGTAGTAATAATTAATTAATTTAATTTTTAATACTAAGTTCTTATATATATACATAATGTAGGTCCAAAGCTGGATGTATGCCGCGAACTGTGTGAGTGAAGAGTACATTAATGGCGTGTTTGCTTTTACAAGAGCTGCCGAGGAGGATATGTTGAATAAGGGGGTGAAATATATGTACTGTCTATGCACTGACTGCGAGAATTTAAAGATATTTAAGAACCGAGGGCAAATTGAAGTGCACTTGATTCGGAGGGGTTTCAAAAAGGGTTATACGTGTTGGACCAGTCATGGCGAAGTCAATGATCATATGCCGCCGAATGACATCGCCGGTGAAGTGAATGATATGCCACCGGATGACATTGCCGGTGAAGTGAATGACATGCCACCGGATGATGTCGATTGTTGTTCGGATTCGGATAGGTTGCACGATGTGGATCAGATGCTTCGTGATGTAGAAGAGAACTATGATGAGAGAGAGTATGTTAAATTCCGGGGCTTGATGGAGGACTCGAAGAAACCTTTGTTCACGTGCTACAGGTCAAAGTACACGAGGTTGTCGGCCGTGCTTGAACTGTTGAAATTGAAGGCAAGCAAT
This sequence comes from Dendrocalamus latiflorus, assembly GCA_017311315.1. Taxonomy (NCBI): domain Eukaryota; kingdom Viridiplantae; phylum Streptophyta; class Magnoliopsida; order Poales; family Poaceae; genus Dendrocalamus; species Dendrocalamus latiflorus. The sequence goes on along the minus strand of CM029628.1, from coordinate 11,041,195 downwards.
GGTTGGTCTGACAAAAGTTTCACGGCGCTGCTAGGTCTTTTAGCGGACATGCTTCCGGAGGGAAATGAGTTGTCTAAAACCACGTATAAAGCCAAGAAGATTCTTTGTCCGTTGGGAATGGAAGTAGAAAGAATACATGCATGTCCGAATGACTGTATCCTCTACCGTAAAGAGTATGCAAACATGCATGTATGTCCGGTGTGCAACGCATCCCGATACAAACGTAACAATCAATCAGATGACGGCGAGAGAACAGAGGTGAAGAAAGGACCTCCTGCTAAGGTGGCATGGTATTTTCCTATAATTCCTCGTTTGAAAAGGTTTTTTGCAAATCCAAAGGAGGCAAAACTGCTGCGTTGGCACTCGGAGGAGCGCAAGAAGGATGGAATGCTAAGACACCTTGCTGATTCCACCCAGTGGAGAAACATCGATAGGAGTTTGGTACACTTCGGTGCAGAACCAAGGAATACAAGGTTTGGACTGAGTACAGATGGAATGAATCCTTTTAGTAGCATGAGCAGCCGACATAGCACATGGCCCGTGACTCGCTGCATCTATAACCTTCCTCCTTGGTTGTGTATGAAGCGAAATTATATTTTGCTATCGATACTTATCCAAGGGCCAAAGAAACCTAGAAATAATATTGATGTGTACCTAGCACCGTTGGTGGAAGATCTAAAAGTACTGTGGAATTAAGGGGTACAGGTATGGGATGCATACAAACAAGAGAACCTCACTTTGCGCTCCTTATTGTTCTGCACCATAAATGATTATCCTGCCCTTGCTAACCTATTGGGCCAGAGTACAAAAGGTGTTAAAGCTTGTACTCACTGTTTAGATGGTACCGAGAGTGTGTGGCTGAAACACTCACGCAAAACCGTCTACATGCGTCACCGCCGGTTCCTTCGAGGGCTCACCCATACCGCAAGATGAAGAAACAATTTGACGGAGAGAAGGAAGATGGTTCAGTTCCAAGGCATTTAAGGGGAAAAGAGATTTATAATACGGTTAAGGATTTAGATGTTGTCCTCGGAAAGGGACATAAATTGAGGGCTCATGAGAAGAACACTTGGAAGAAGAGATTAATATTTTTGGACTTACCTTATTGGGAGTACCTAGATGTTCGACACTGCATCGACGTCATGCACGTAGAAAAGAATGTATGTGACATCTTGATTGGTCTCTTACTGAACATTCGTGATAAAGCAAAGGACGGTGTCAATGCACGGCTTGACTTGGCTGATTTGGACATAAGGCCTGAGTTAGCTCCGACAAAAACAGATAATGGACGAACGTACCTTCCCCCTACGTGTTACGCTCTGTCTAAGACCAAGAAAACAGAACTGTGCCAGTGCTTGCATGGTGTCAAAGTTCCGTCTGGTTACTCTGGCAACGTGAAGAAAATTTGTTCGATGCAAGATTTGAAGTTAAATGGCATGAAGTCTCATAATTGTCATGTGCTGATGACACAGATGCTCCCTATTGCAATTAGAAATATTTTGCTGATCAAAATCTGAGAGACAATCATGAGGCTATGTTATTTCTTTAACACAATTGCTCAGAAGGTCATCGATCCCGAAGGACTAGAGAATATAGTGGACGAGGAAGAATACAATCAGTTTGACGAGTTACCTCCTTTTGGAAATAGCATAAGGGTCGACGACGAACAACGTGACAAAATTAGTTATGTACGCATTGATCATCATGAAGAGCTAACTTTTAAAGGAAATAAGCAAGTGGGATGAGAATGTGCGACGTATATGTGGGCATTTACATTTATGTATATAACAATGCATGTATGTGATGTATATGTGAATTGGCATTTATGTATACAACAATGCATGTGTGTGATGTATATATGAGTTTGCATTTATGTATATGTGAAAATCTCTGATATATAGGTGAATTTTGAGAAATACTGATAATTGGTCTTATTACAATGTCTACTGGTTGGTGTAGAGTTATCCATTGCGCTGTTGTAAAGAAATACTGATAATTGGTTGGTGTAGGTAATAACTCCAGTGTGTGGTAGGAAAAGGCTTAATACAGACGGTTATGATAACTTATATCATAGACGGTTCTAGTTTAGAACCGTCTGTGATAACGTTATATCACAGACGGTTCTAGTTTAGAACCGTCTGTGATAACTAGTTTAGAACCGTCTGTGATAACGTTATATCACAGACGGTTCTAGTTTAGAACCATATGTGATAACTATATCACAGACGGTTCTAAACTAGAACCGTCTGTAATAAGCCTCCCTATAAATACCCTCAGGCTAGGATTTTGCGCGTATGCTACAATTATAGATCTAGCCCGTCTCGCCGTCTCGTCACTCTCCCGATCTAGCCCGCGGTCTCGCCGTCTCGCCTCCTGTCGCCGTCGACCCGAGCCCACGCCATCGCCATCGACCCGAGGCCACGCCGTCGCCGTCGACTCGAGCCCACGCCGTCGTCGTCGACCCGAGCCCACGCCACCGCCGTCGTCGACCTAAGCCCACGGCGATGAAGACACCGAAGATTTCAAAAGTGCAAGTGCGGCGCACAAGGCCCTCCAAGCAAAAAACACACACCCCCACAGACTTGGCACAGCTGGGTATGCGGGTAAAATCCCGCAGTGGAGGAGGAAGGATGAACAGGCAATCCTGCAGGACACCGCCCCGCCATTTGCCAATATCCCGGATGATCGCGTTCGAAATTGGATTAGAGTAAGGTCATCTACAACAACATCGGGGGACGTCTCCTTTCGAAACCCTGTAGATCAGCAAGTGCCCAGCGCCTGGTAAGATATCGATCGAACTACATAGCTTGTAATTACTCCACAACTTCGTAGGAAGTGAAATGACATATCGTGCTTTTACAGGAAGCGCTGAGTGTTGAATCTTCCTAGGGATCATTCCAGGGAACAAGGGAGAAAGATATACTGTCCGCGGCCCTAGGAAACAAGAAGCACCCGGGTCGTACGAGGGGCCTTGGGCTTTACATTCCTTGGAAACATGGTTTCCAAGATGACTCCGAATTGTATTGGAGTAGGAAGAGAACCAAAGCCAAGCGTGAGGCACGGCTACGAGAAGAGATCAAGGCATCTCTTAGAGAGGAGTTGGCTGATTATGTCAGAGATGAGATGCAGAGATTTACAGAAAATCAGCAGGCCACCGCCGCTCCTGTGCTAGCTAGCCCGCCCAACCATCCGAGTAGTTGCACGTCCAATCCTACAACGGAGAACGAGGCCAGATTTCCTGTGGACGACATCTTGATAATAATTATTATCTCTGGAATGCTCAATCCGTTGATAGGCCTATTAATTGGAGTAGCTAATTTTGTATCGTTATGTAGGAGCCTACGAAGTGCAAGCTCCAAGTGAAATATACCTCCATTCCCTTGTGCGTTGTTTGGGGCCAGGCATATCCGTCTGCTATCGGGGCCATGGTGCACCGTACACCTATAGCACTAGACTTCGCAAAAGTTAATATGGATGGTGTGCATGTCAATTTTGAGATCATCTCGCTACCGAAGCCCCCCAACAACGAGATCGTGACTCTAGGGCAAGCCATTGGAACATTTATCCAGTGGCCCAAAAGCGACATCTCCTTGGAGGCTTCTTCACAAGTGGCAGGACCACAAGGGCAGTGCGAACCAGAGCTACATGCACTGGTGCCATCTCCACAAGAATTATCTCCACCACCGCTACCTGCACCGGTGCTATCTCCACGGGTGCTATTCTCGCCAAAGCAACTTGCACCGGTGCTACCTTTACAGTCGACTACCATAAAGTCGACCTACAGCCGAGGCAGTGGCAAAGCAAACCAAAGAAGATTGATGATGATATCTCGTACCTGCCATTGGCCCGCAAATTCGTGCTAGGCGAGCCAATGATAATCCCGGAAGAGCACCTCCTAACCCTAGGACTTGGTTGCCAAACATTACATGCTTGGTATATGGAACAGTCCAATAAGCCATAGGAAGAACAGCGCTCAGGTATCACTGTCAAATTCAGGCGGGATCATTTCCAGCACGAAATTCAGGATTGTGCCTTCGTGGTGACCTTTGAGGATATATTTGATCTTTTCACGCTCAACGCTCTCGACGCCTCACTCATTCGATGCTGGACGCTGTAAGTCTGTACAATCACAGTCTCTGTTCATGTAATACCAATATATGTCATATATAATTTGTTGCTTTTTGTGTGTGTGTGTGTGTCTATATATATATATATATATATATATATATATATATATATATATTCATGCTGACCCAAGCTAGATCATCGAAATCACCAATTGGTTTCCTGGACCCACGCTTGGTCGCCATTGATACCATCAACGAGGATGCATCCTTCATCGAGAGCTATATTACATCAACACTACTGGCTCACCGCGATAAGGAATTTGTTCTTATGCCATACAATGAGCACTTCCATTGGATTTTAATTGTAATTATACCAAAATGGAACAAGGCTATATACCTTGATTCTCTAAGTAAGAACAACTCCGAGTACACAGCTATCGCCAAATTACTCGATAGGTAAGTACATTTTCTCCATACATAACTATATTGTACTCTTTCTTTCCTTATGAATGACTAATCTAACTTTTTCGAATAATGAAGGTTGTTCGCCACGTACGTTGCACAGACACGTGGCTCGACGAAAGGGGCCAAGCCCTTGAACATGTTCGCAATTTTTGGGTATTCACTAGTACACATTAATTAATCCTATACAACACTTGGTAGTAATGCCTCTTGAATTAATACATTCTATTTTTTGCAGTGCCACCAGCAGCAGCCGGGCAACACGTGTGGATTCTACGTTTGCCACCATATGAGACTACTCCTCGATTCCTCGAAGATCACCAATTCTAAGGTTTGTCAATCTTCCCACATTTATTTCATACTTGTCAGGCTATATATGTACGCACATTCACATTCCTATCGACAGGCTGCGCCCATCTCTACAACTGCATTGAAACAGCCGGACCTTGCACAAATTCAAGGAGAGTGTGCTTTCTTTTTGTGGTCTAAAGTCATAAGATTGGATGGAGAGTTCCACTGCACACAATGATTTTTTATTGCTCTTATCACACCGGAATCGAGGTCTCGCGAAAGGAACAGATCCATAATCAACGAACTTGTCAGCTGCACAAGCAATACTTGAATGACAATCATGCACCATCCAAGTATAGCTTGTGCAGCCTGACAAGTTCGTTGATTATGGATTTGTTCCTTTCGCGAGACCTCGATTCCGGAGTGATAGAGCAATAAAAAATACAATGTTACCATCTAAGTGCAAATGCAATGTAGATCTTTTGTAATTGTGTATTTGTTAATGGATATTTTATTTCATTTCAATTAATTGATTACGAAATGGATGCTTTATGTTTGTGAAATGAAGTGCGATGTGAATTGGATGTTTTATGTTTGTGAAATGAATTGAGATGTGAATTGGATATTTTATGTTTGTGAAATGAATTGAGATATGAATTGTATGTATACATGTACATCTTGATCTGCTTGTTTCAGAGGGCATGGCTAGCATTTCCTGAGGCTAGCCAATAAACAGAAATAGATTTAGGGGTAGAAAAGAATATTAAAGATGGTTTGTAACTAAAAACCGTCTGTGATTATCACCTATCACAGGCGGTTTTTACTTACAAACTGTCTGTTATTATCAGCTATCACAGACGGTTTTTAGTTACAAACCGTCTGTGTTATTTACACCACAGATAGTTCGAAAACCGTCTGTGATAACCTTCGATTATCACTGACCCATAAATTCAGACGGTTCAGAAAACCGTCTGTAATGACGTTTTTGAACCGTCTGTAATACGGTTTTTTTGTAGTAGTGGCTTCCACATATTGAGATTGGGTGAATACTTGCTCAGGTGGAGATTCGGGATTGACGCCGTCCGCACGTCGCTCCGCTCCGCTTGGTTAACAGGCAAGTGCATGGTAGAATAGTGGATTATGGTGAATGATTGGTATTTTGTGTCTTCCATGCCATGTTCTATAGTACTTATGATTACGTGCTAATCATACTTTGATGAGCGCTGCTTATGATTAATTGCTAACATTGAAAGCATGTTGCATCATGCATTGCACTCATACACAGACAATAAGACCTACTTCGGTAGGTACTCCACGGAAGTGGAGTTTGGATCCCCATATAAAAGAGGACGGGGATTGAGTGGTCCATCAACGGGTGAACACTCCACTATACTGGTATAAGCTACAATTACAGACATATCACATCGCATTGCATGAAAACAAAACAGAACAGTGGTACAGTTACAGATGCATTGCATTGCAAAAAAGTGACAATAGTGAAACAGTTACAGAGATAGTGATGTACAGTTCATAGAAATAGAAATTATTAAAGTGGTGTGTTAACACCACTATTTTATTGTGTGCTTGCTGAGTCTTTGGACTCACCCTTTGTTGTTTTTTAGGTGACCGTTGAGGGCGTCATGCACAGGCGGGAGTAGCACATGAATAACTTTATGTACTAGCAACACTTCACATATCATCTTATAGTAGCATGTTTAAACTCCTCTAGCATGCTAGAATAGTTGCTTTAAATGATATGTTGTAAGTGGTCGTAACTTTATGAATAAAGTAGCGTTTGCTTAAAATGGTTAACAGTTGAAAGAAAAGGGGTAATGTTATGCAATGATGGTGGTACTCTAGGTCCAGAAGGTGGGTGAGGTGTTACAGATAATTGAGAAGTTTGATCTTTATTGCCTTCTCCCTATTACAAGTCTAGTCCTTATATGTCAGATAAATAAAGACTATCCGGACTCTATTCCGAATTGGAAATCATATTTATTACAATATGGGTTTTGTTAAACGTCATCCAGATGTTTTTTCTAACTATCATCTAGATTTAGGACCATAAGATTAGAGATCCAATGGCCATGATTTCTCCTCCTTCCCCTTGAATTCTATCTCCCCCCCCTTGAAAAAAATCTTCCCCCTTTAAAAATAAGGGGCCCCTTGATCTCTAATATAAAGGTCACAAATTTAGATGATAATTAGAAAGAAAACATCCGGGTGATGCCTATACACTCTCTAAAATATTGACTACTTACCAAACAGAGGGACTGTTCCTCATCTAATGGCTGTCGGTTGCATCAGCGCAGGTTGAGTATCATTCGGTCTGCGTCGGGAGTAGGTCTTGCCCCACAAGACATGTATACTACTGGTTTGGTTTGAAGCTTTATGATCTTGTTGCTGGAAAAAGGATACTACATTTGTCACGGTATTATTCTGTAGAGGAATCAGTTGAGCTTTTCCCAATGCTTGCAAGAAATGGCCATGATCGTAGCATAAGAGGAACAGTAGTATACTACGACGGTCAAATGAATGATTGGTGGTTGAATGTGGGTTTGGCATGCACTGCTACAGTTGTTGGTGCAGCTGTTCTCAATTATGCTGAAGTGGTCTTCCTTATTATGGATGGATCTGGAGAGAGGATCATTGGCGCACGCATCCGTGACACGCTATCAGGTAGAATAAAGTATGTCTTTTCTCTTTCCGCTATATGAAAGAATCAATTTAGGGTGTGATTCAAGGTATCTTTTTTTCATGATCTTGTTTATATTTTCATTGTTAATATACTGCTTCTAATTTCGAATGCAACTAAGTGTCTTACACATGTAAGCTAGAACAATTTCAAGCTATGATTGGAAGTTGGAACAATTTCAAGTTTCAAATGCTCTACTTTGCCTTTTTTTTTCTCTGCAGACTAAATATCTTGCATAACGTATTGGTGGAAGCTACATGAATAGAACTTCCTTGTGATCTACCAGAAAATCATAGTTGTTATACAGCATAATAAAGTAGCCAGTTAGCACAAACATGGGCAAAAACATTCTGTGTGCTGTTGATTTTGTATCATCTATCTTGTGTTCTTAGTTAACAATATTTTCTATAATCATGTTATCATCTAGAATACTGTTGCTTATATAGTTACGAATAGTCATTCTTATATTGTCACTTAATGTTTGCTAATGTATATAAGGCAAGGAGTTACACTTTTGCAAAGGTAATCATCACTAAAACAAAGCTGGGGGAGTTCCTGACCTCCTAGCTATGACATGCCATCCTTCTTGCGAAAAGGCCCCTGTATTTTCTGAAATTATGTAAAGGTCCTCGATTCCTGCAAAAATATCTCTGCCAGGTTTTTTTCCGAAAACCCCCTCCACTTCACCGAAATTGCGTATCTTTTGCAGGATAGCACCCTGTGGTTTATCAAAATTACGTACGGGTCCTCGTTTAGTTACGTACAAGTCCTTACAGGTCCTCGATTTTTTGCAAAAAGGCCTTCGATTTTTCCGAAATTACACATGTGTCCTCGATTTTTTTAAAAAAAACTTCCCACGAATTGTCGTCTCTTTTACTTCGGTCCACACGGTAGCTAGCGTAGCATGCCACCGCGCTTACGCTGCTAGTTGTTAATGTGGCAAGACCATTCTGTGACTCTATGAGGAAGATGGCTATCAATATTGTAGTGCCCATGATCTGTCCCAGCAGTGGGGTGCACATTGTACTTCCTGATTATTATTCCCCTGAAGGGATGGGGCTAATTGTCCCTAAAACCAAGGATGGTAGAGTTTATGCTGCCATGGTTGGGAAGGACAGTTTCTGGGATAACTGATTCTAGTACAGCAATAACAATGCTTCCTGAACCACATGAGGATGAAATACAGTTTATATTGGATGCAATCTGTGATTACCTTAATGTTCAGGTTTGTGTGCCAAATTCTTTTCATCCATAATATTATGGGGTAAAATTCTTTTAGTTCTGAGGAATACATTTTGTTTAAAAGTTTTTTTTTCTGAAACAAGTATATGACATTTTCCGCTAATATTTGGTTGCTACCTTGGTGATAATGGAAGAGAACGTTCTAGTAGCTAATTCATACTCATTTCAGTTGGATGCTTTATCATCTTAAGCCTCTCTTTACCTCTGTTGAGTTTAATAAATGAGTATGTGGCCAACAGGCTCATATATTACCTTGTACTTGGGAATTAATATCGAGATAGTTCTTGTGTGATGAACCTTAGTTCATAACAGGATAAACATCTGTCAGAAAGTGATTGGACGATGACGACTTGAGGTAGAACAGCGCTAGGTGAAGGAGGGCAACGATTGGGGGAGAGGAACGGATCTAGAGTAGCCGATCTAGGGGAGAGACCAGAGCTAAGAATCGAGGACTTGGGAATAGGTCTTCATTATTTATTGCTTGATGATAATGGATATATTCTACCCCTTTTATAGGGATAACTCGATTTGATCTCTAAGAAACAATCTCTATCTCTAAGGAAATCTATCTCTAATAGATGTAATATATTTATAAGATTGTAAACCCATATAATAAGGAAACTAACTATTCTTATATGTATACTAACTAATCTGACATTGCCATGCGCATCTGCTACAGTACCCACGCGCCCGCTACAATACTCGTATACTGTTCATGCACGTGATCAGTATTTCGGTGCATGACAACTTCTCCCCCTTTCAGCGACAACTTGTCCTCGAGCTGTGGTGGCAGCCATGGTTGCATTCCTTGGTACACCCAATCTAGTGAGTAACTGCGATGCCCCGCGTGGGAGATCAACAATATGCTGATGATGATTGATGGCAAACGCATGAGGGTTTTAGTGTTGCTCGATGTCGAGGAAGTTGCCAGCGATGGGGACAGCCAATCTAGAATGGCAGTGGTGTGCTTCATGGTAAGCAGAAGTCATGGGAAGGGGATCAACTGCTCTGATGTCGGTAGAACCGCGGCTGCCACGACGTGTTCTAGCGGTGCCGTGGTGGCTGCTGGGAACAGCGCCGCTGTCACCTCTTGTTGCGCTTTCTTTTAATTTGCAATTTTCTTCAAGGTGGCATACATGTTAAGGAAGATGGCTGCCATGTTCTTGTCGATGTCGGCTACCTAAATGGCATTAGTTTTTATGGTGGCCAATGACTCGGCAATAAGAGTCATGGTAGTAGAAGTCGTGGAAAGGGGTCGACTACTCTGATACCAAATGAGGTGAAACTTAGTTCATCGGGGTAAACATCACTAGGAGAAAGGTCGGGCAGCGTCGGCTTGATGAGAGATTTGACCATAGACCGGGATGATAGAACTTGAGAAAGAGACTAGATTAATTCCTCTTCATTGCTTGATTAATAATAGATATATGCTAACTCTTTTATAGGGATAGCTCGACTTAACCTCCAAGATATAATCTTTATATCTAAGTAAAGCTATCTCTAATAAATGAAATATATCTATAAGGTACTAAACCCATCTAATAAGTAAACTCATCTAATAAGGAAACTAACTTTTTTTTATCTCTATCCTTACTAATTTGACCTCGCCACATGTGCCGCTACAATACGCAGGCACTGTTCAGGTGTATGAACAGTACCATAAATAGTAGTTCAACATACATGAATAGTGCCATGAATAGTTATTTGCGTGTGTGATAACTTCTCCCCCTTCAGCGATAGTTCGTCCTTGAGCTGTGGTGGCAGCCATGGCTACAGCCCTAGAACACCCTATGTTCACAAGATACTGTGACGTTTACTGGTGACTTTGAAGACCGTGGCCTCCACATATAGGTGCAGCAACATTAATGACATCTGCAATCGCCACGGCAGACGCGGTGGCAACCATGGTAGCGTTGTAGTAGGCTTCCACAACGCGGTTTCCGCGATAGGCTTGGGCAGGGCCACAATGGCCTTCAGCAACACCGTGACAAGACATAGCACAGTTGCAGTGGGCGTCGGTAGCACCACAGCAGGTCGTGGTAGCAACATGGTTGCCACGGCAAGCTTCGGTAGCAACACGCCCGCCGCGACTAGACATGGCAGGGTTGCAATAGGAGTTGGTAGAACCGCAACTGCCACGGCATGTTCTGGCGGTGTCGTGGCGGCTACTGGGAACAGCGCCGCTGTCACCTCGTATTGCATTTTTGATTCGCGATCTTCTTCAAGGTGCATGCATGTTCAGGAAGATGGCTGCCATCTTCTTGTCAATGTCGGCCATCTTGATGGCATTAGTCTTTATTGTGGTTAACGACTCGGCAATAGGAGTCATGGTAGCAGAAGTCGTGGGAAGAGATCGACAGCTCTGATACCAAATATGGTAAACCTTACTTCATCGGGGTAAACATCACCAGGAGGAAGGCTGGGCAATGTCGGCTTGATGAGATGAGAGATTTGACTATAGATTGGGATGATAGAACTTGAGAAAGAGACTAGATTAATTCATCTTCATTGCTTGATTGATAATAGATATATGCTAGCCCTTTTATAGGGATGGTTCGACTTGACCTCAAGATATAATCTCTATATCAAAGAAAACCTATTTCTAATAAATGGAATATATCTATAAGGTAGTAAATTCATCTAATAAGTAAGTAAACTCATCTAATAAATAAACTAACTATTTTTTAATCTCTATCCTTACTAATTTGACCTCGCCACGTGTGCCGCTACAGTGTGCAGGCCTTGTTCACATGCATGGATAGTACCATAAACAGTAATGCAGTGTGCGTAAACAGTGCCATAAATAGTAATTCGCACGCGTAGTTCAGCTTTGGTCATTCCCTTGATCGGCTATTCTAGATCTATTTCTCCCTCAACAATGCGCTTCTTCGTCTAGCATTGTTCTACTTCAAGTCGTCGCTGTCTGACCTCCCTCCGACGGATGATTACCTCTTTGTTATGCTAGTTCACAATATCTTGTTCCTATTGTTAGACTACAAAAGAGAACTCTGTTATATGACACTTTCTGTGGGAATGTTCATCTGGCGATTCGCATGCTATAAAAACCTGCCTTTGTCTAGACTCTAGAGTTCTTTTCACATTACAAATTCTCGATTGACCTTCCCAGTAACAAGTACTTTGTCTGGTAAACCAAGTATTATTGTGAGAAACCAAGTACTTCATTATTAATGTAGAGTTCTTCTGTACATGACAAATTCTCGATTGACCTTCCCAGCAACAAGTACTTTTGTCTGGTAAACCAAGGATTATTGTGAGAAACCAAGCACTTCATTACTAATGTAGAGTTCTTCTGCACATGACAAATTCTCGATTGACCTTCCCAGCAACAAGTACTTTATCTGGCAAACCAAGGATTATTGTGAGAAAACCAAGCACTTCATTACTAATGTAAGAACATAATCGATTTAAGACGATAAACCAAGAACGACAATGTTGCTATTGCCTAACCATGTATTTCAGCCTTAAACCTTTAGCATACTAACTAGAATTCCAAGGGATTACAATGGGGTTATTTTTCCGTGCACTTCTCCCAGTATGGTTATCCATTCTTGTTGTTATTTTGTGTTGTAATACTCATGTCCCTGTTATGTTGTTTTGAATTTTTGGTACGTGGCCGTTATATAATCTCTCTAAGTGTCTATGTTATTCTATCTAGTGTAATTTTGTAGTTCCATACTTTTTCAATGTTTTGTGATGCCCTTAATAGAATATTAATTGTTAACAAAGAAAGGAGAAAAAGGAAAAATTCTAACTGTTGAAATATAATTTCAATGTGCATATCAGGTAAGGCGTTCAGATGTTCTTTCTGCCTGCAGTGGTATACGTCCATTGGCCATGGATCCATCAGCAAAGAACACTGAGTATTTCTAGTGATCATGTTGTATTTGAAGACAAGCCAGGGCTAATAACAATTACTGGCGGAAAATGGACAACTTATAGAAGGTAAGGGTTTCCCAGTTGCCTCTTTTGTTTTATCTACAATTTGTAGAATCAAACCGGTTTGACCAAGTCAAGCTTTCAGCTTGCTGGTATACTGCTCGGCTGTAGGTTCTTAAAAATATTATGTTATGCATCGTATCGTGATGGATTGTATATGTAATGCATAGATTAATCTATGAATGTAATACATTATAGTTGGACTGTCACTTAATGCATAGGTAGTACCTTATGTCACTACTACAAAAGAGACTATATTGGATGGCTACATCACAAACGGTTTATAGTAGCAACCGTCTGTGATATTTTTACAGACGATTATTAACACGAACAGTCTGTGATAATTGAGACATCACAGATGGTTCGTATTAATAACCGTCTGTGAACTTTCACAAACAGTTCTTATCACGAATCGTCTGTGATATGTGAGACATTACAGACGGTTCGTGTTAAGAACCGTCTGTGAAAGTTGCGAACATTACAGACGGTTCATATAAAAAATTGTCTCTAATATTCTGGGCATGATAGATGATTTTTATAACAAACCGTCTGTGATATTGTGGACATCACAGACGGTTCGTGATAATAACCGTCTGTGAATTATCACAGACAGTTATTAATACAAACCGTCTGTGATATATTGGTATCACAGACCGTTTGTGGTTGGAACCGTCTGTGATAATCTGCGCTATTAAATACTGGGCATACGTGATCGATCTCGACACAGATCCATCTTCATTGCGCTGCGCTGCATCGGTGGAGCGAGACGGCCGGCTTTAGGGAGTTCGGTGAAAACATATTGCCGTCTTCTTAGTGATCAGAGGTTAGTACTCAATTTGCTTTTAATAACTTATATGCATGCTTTTGTAATTGAAAGAGATGATAGATATGTTTTTGTTTAGATCGAGCTAGCTAGCTAGCTAGGTTTAGAAAGATAATGTTAGTTTGCTCAATTTCAGAATGGGTAAGTACTCGTAGTTTACTTCAATATATTATTGCTTAACATAATTATGTCATGAATACGTGGCTAACTAGCTACCTACGTAAAATATATAGATGTCATGTATAACTACAGCTAGCTAGTCTGATTTGCTATATAGTAGCGCTAATAATCATTTTGACACTCATTTGTTACATGTGTAGTATAGATGGACCAAAGCTGGATGCACATTGAGAACCGTGTAAGTGGAGAGTACATTAATGGCGTATCTGCTTTTAAAAGAGCGGTCGAGCTGGATATGTTGAAGAAGGGGATGTAATATATGTAATGTCCATGCATTGATTATGATAATCTAAAGATTTTTAGCAACTCAGCATAGATCGAAACTCACTTGATTCGAAGGGGTTTTAGAAAGAGATATCAATGTTGTACCAGTCACGGTGAAGAGAAGAGTACACAAAAAGGTAGTTATGACATCGTCGAAGGAGACAATGATATGCCGGTTATGGACTGTGCTTTCGATCATGAGGATAGGTCATAGGATGACAATCTGGATCAGATGCTACGTGATGCAGAAAGGAACTATAGTAAGAGAGAGTTTGGTAAATTCGAGGGCTTGATAGAGGACTCGGAGAAACATTTGTTCCTGAGCTGCAAGCTGCAATACACAAGGTTATCATCAGTTCTAGAACTGCTAAAATTGAAAGTAATCAGTGGTTGGTCTGACAAGAGTTTCACAGCATTGTTAGGTTTTCTACTGGATGACAACCTAAATACCTAATGCATAGGTTTTCTGCTGCTACTAGGATATTTTCTTACTTGTGCACAATTCTGTTCATGTACATGTGGCCCTGTGGGCTGTTAGGCTGTGTGGGTGCATCATGAGCAAGCACGTGCATTATGTGAATGCCCCAACGTGAAGTTCTAATTATGTGCTTTTATTCAGCATGGCCGAAGATGTTGTTAATGCCGCAATAAGATTGGGGGATTTGAAGCCGGCTAATGGCTGTGTGACTGACCATTTGCATATTGTTGGTGGATATGGATGGGATCATGCTCCTTTTGCCAATTTTGGACACATGTGGCCCCCCAACACCTAAAATTCCAAAAGTAGCCCCTATAGCAAAACAATTCCAAATTTGGCCCCCTCCCCACCGCGCGACCACCCGGGCGGCGACACGTGTCCGGTCGTGCGGTCTGGTACCGCACGACCGCACTGTAGCTGGGTCGTGCGGTACCAGACCGCACGACCTGCCTGCCCTCAGCGCCGGCCGCGCGACCGCCCGCACCTACAGCGCGATCGCCCGCCTGACCGCGCGTCCGCCCGCCCGACCGCGCGTCCGCCCACACTGACCGCGCGACCGCCCGCCCGACCGCGCGTCTGTGCTCTCCAGCGTGCGTCGGCGCTCGGGGCAGGCGGGTCGTGCGGTCTGGTACCGCACGACCTGTGAACAGTGCGGTCGTGCGGTACCAGACCGCACGACCGGGACACGTGGCGCCAGCTCGCGAACACGCGGTCTGGAGGGGTCCAGAAACGGAATTTTTTTGGTTTGGGGGCCAAAAATGGAATTTCGGGTGTTTAGGGGTCCAAATGTGTCCAAAATTCGTGCTTGCTCAGAATTATAGGCAAATGAAAAGGACATATGGTGGCAAAGTTATTCCAGGTGCAATAGACAGTGCACTATCGAAACATCTGTCACATGCATATGGAACTTTGGCCGAACGAGTGGCTACAATTGCCCAGGTCCGTATCAACATTCTAGTCTCATAGAGGATTTCTGCTAACGGTTCACGTCTGAACTTCCTACACGCACTTTCCTTGTTTTAGGAGTGCATCCTGTAGGATCATTGATAGCAATCAGAGGAAGGTGAATGATTGTAATTTACAGCGGAAACTTTTTCTTAAAATTTATGTTTTCTAATCGATTAATCTGAAAAATAAAAGAACAAAAACAGGAAACAAAAACCGAGTAGTTTTCTTCGCGTGCACTTCTATGCTCTGATCTTATCTGGTCTTGAGCCAAATCATGCATGCATGCCAAAGAGACAAAAAAAACAGAGATCACCAGATATACTAACCAAGAGTCAATACCTTGTTTTTATTTATCTATGAGTAAATCTGAATCAAAGTCCTCAAGACGAGATAAAAACCAGCCCTAAAAGCTTTCGGCCAAAGCTAACTCATGCTAGCAGAATATATGAGAACTTAATTAGCACTAATCACTAATTACTTAAGAACCAAAAGTCTTTACGTCCGGCCAGAGAAAAAAGCAATACATGCAGACTACGTTTTTACCTCAAACCAACAAATAGATTCCAAAGAACATGCATGCATGCAGACAAGTATATGTAATGCATAAATCTTAATTAGCCTCACCGAATTACTTATTTAATCACCTCCTCCCGTCACTAATCAATTCTTCACGCATCATCTCCATGCGCATTGTTCTCTAACCTGAACATCCCCCATGACATTCTTGACCGATAGGACCTCAGTTCCTTTCTGAACTTAGTCCCGAAACCTCAGTTCCACCCGAACCTGATTTCAGTCCCGTCATCGACCATGTTCCGCCTCAAGCAACACCTGCACATGAATAAACACGCAACCGCGTACGAGCACAAGTCCACGACTTGACTCAAGTCAATCCGCACAATACCTCACACGAGCGTATCATGCAACATTATCATATCACCATGCTATCACGAGCATATAAAGAAGTAACACACCATAAGTAATAACATAACCAACGTTGTCAATTATTCATCATCTAAAATAACCTAGACCTGGCCACATGGTCTAACACATCCATACTTTGCTGATAGTTTTAAATGAAGTATGGATCTCCTGTCACAACTCACATGATTGCATACAAGAAAACATGATGATGCACCCATCGATACTGAAAACATAATTTCTGTGAATAAGTGTGAGTCATACACTTGCGCGACACAAGTTAAACATCAACAAGCAGGCTTCAGTACAAGAATAATTCGGTGCATGTGTGCTGGGCCCTGAAATGTTTTCTGTTTGCCCCTTTTATACACATATGGTTGCATATCTGATTTGTGGCGAAATAACTTCATATCACCTGCTAGCTTGGTTCTTTTAAAGGACCATTACCCTTTAGAATTCCCACACACAAAGCTAGCATAACCAAATAAATTCTATCAATGACCAATGTAAATCCAACTTGACTTGTTATTTACCAGAAATCACATTAAGATTACAACTTAGAACCCAGATAACTTAGAATATTACACACCATAACAATAAATTCCTCCATTACTTCTAGCTAGACAAAGATACCAAGCAACATCACTTCATGATTTCAATTTTAAAGACTCCTACAATAAAATTTCAATGGTAAATGATAGAGGCACTATAATAAGTGAATCTAGTCTCGACTGACTACCTTTAAAATGATATCCAAATTCCAAAAAGTTTATTCACCAAAGAATAATTCATATATCATCATAATACTTCAACATTCATCCCGATTCAATTCACTACCACATTGATTAGGTTATTACACCATTTGTTTTATCTTCATTAGATTACATGATCAAATTTCATCTAGAAAATCTAGCAATATACACAATGGTAATAATCTAAATAATGTATTAAGTTTTTATATCTTTGGTAAATTCAATCATCCACAAGCATATATAATGAAAGGACAATAAAACAACCACACATGTACATTAAAACTTTAACTCTTGCAATGAGTTCTTATATAAAACAAGTTATTGTTTCGCTAAACATTTTATTTTATTTTTTTAAAAGCACCGCTACTTAGTGAGCCAACAAACCCGAAATGAATTATGACTATAAAACTTCAAACTTTATACTAAATTCTTCCTAAAGGTTGACTCATTCTTTTTAATTATTTAATTATTTACTATTATTATTTTTCTTGAAAGGTAGAATTATCTTAACGAGCTCTACGCATCTGCGGCATCATGAGCAAGCACGTGCATTATTTGAATGCCCCAACATGAAGTTCTAATTATGTGCTTTTATTCAGCATGGCCGAAGATGTTGCTAGTGCTGCAATAAGATTGGGGGATTTGAAGCCGGCTAATGGCTGTGTGACTGACCATTTGCATATTGTTGGTGGATATGGATGGGATCATGCTTCTTTTGCAGTGCTTGCTCAGAATTATAGGCAAATGAAAAGGGCATATGGTGGCAAAGTTATTCCAGGTGCAATCGACAGTGCTGTATCGAACATCTGTCACATGCATATGGAACTTTGGCCGAACGAGTGGCTACAATTGCCCAGGTCCGTATCAACATTCTAGTCTCATAGAACATTTCTTCTAACGGTTCACGTCTGAGCTTCCTACACGCACTTTCCTTGTTTTAGGAGGGTATCCGTGCTTTGCTGATAGTTTTAAATGAAGTATATGGATCTCCTGTCACAACTCACATGGTTGCATACAAGAAAACATGATGATGCACCCATCGTTCTGTTTAATGTGTAGTCAATCTGGTGCGACCAAAACTCAGGCTTGATTAGTCTGCTCTGAAAATGAGGTTTGTATTATGTAGGACCGGATGAGACAACAGAAAGGGGGGGTGAATGGTGCCTAATGATTTTTCCTCCAAATATTCACATATTCCTTTTCTCCAATAGCTACAAAGCTATAAAGATTAAGGTATGAAGTCTACTAGAAAACAGAGGAACATAGACCACTGCACGATCAGATCAGAATACTGTGTGGTCGAATTATGACCACTCGGCGGAAGCTCAACGTGGTCGAATATGACCACTTAGTAGAGATACAAGGTGGTCGTAACATACAACGTAGTCGAGAAATACAACGTTGTTGAAATCGACAACGTGGTCGAAACTGACAACGTGGTCGAAATGCCAGCGTTGTCGAAGACCGACGTGCTTTCAGACTACGTGGTCGAAGATCATTGTGTGGTCGACACCACGGTAGTCAATGTCCGTGCAATTGCGAACGATAAGAGATTGCAGAGAAGTCGAGCGACCACACGACTTAAGATCATTGAGCAATAGAAAGCAAGTGTGGTCGTAACCATCTAGAAGAACTAGAAGAAGCGCACGACTACCAGAACAGAAAACAAGGATGATGCACGATCTTTGCTCGTGGGAAAAGAGTAACGAAAATGACTCTAAGCATTATCCCACATGTCACAGCAAGCAGTAGCATCGAGAAATCAAACCTAGATCGACAACGTGATCGAAGCTTACACCGTGGACATAAGCCCGACAACGTGGTCGATAGCTTGCACAGTGGTTATAAATTCGACCACTCGACCAAAGAACAATTTGGTAGGTAATCGATGATCAAACAGAATTCAGTGTAATCGATAATCACCAATATCAAGACAAACGAGATCGAAAGATGAGTGCGGTCGGAACTGACGTGGTCGTAAGCCAATGGCATAGTCGAACGTCGAATGATCATTGTGGTCGAAGACCGACTATCACCTGTAACCAACTGCAGTCGTAAAACAACTCGTAAGACAGTGGGGGCACATGACCACGAGATCTACGACCATCAAGCAATCGGAAACCAATGCAAAAAAAACAAACGATCTGAGTCTTGACCTGTCGAAAGAGAAGCGGTCAAAGAATATAACATGATCGTAAACAAAATAGAGGAGGCAGCGAGGCACACGACCGCATGAACCAGACTTCAAATAACTTTCGATTAAGAGATCAACTGGCCATGAAACTTTGCACACAACATGGTTAGGGCCTTAGGAGATTGCTCTGATCTTTAAATGAAAACTTATCAATAAAAATAAGAGATCGACTAGATTTCATCGAGAACGCCCAAAACCAAATCCGAGAGAGATCAGAACCGCTCATGGGTCAAGGGTAGCCAATATGGCTTTGAGTACAACCCAGATGTCACTCCAATCCAGAAATAGCCAAGAACACAGGGAAAGAAAGAACACAGAAGAAATCAAATCAAGCCAAGCAAACTTAAACAGAAGAGGTACACAAGACACGAAGTCTAAGAGAGATGTATTGCTTAGATGAATGATTTCACAGATAGACTCCCCTCGGGAGGACCAAGCTCTAATCCCTAGAGCCAACACACACTCTCAACAGCCACTCCCCTCGGGAGGACAAGCTCTAACCCTAGCGTGAACACACACACAGGTAGACTCCCATGGGAGGGAGAGGCGGCCGCCTCCAAGGCTCAGCCGACAACTCGTTCCCAACTCTTGCCTCTCCTATACCTTTTATAGTCTTACACGCGAGACCATACCTAATGGTTCCACCCATTAGTCCACACTAGAGATTACCCGTAAACCCCACCTAACACCGGGTTTTACACACGCGCACACTCGCGACAACTCGTTAATACCGACAGGTCACAGTTGCTTTAACAGACCAGCTCCCCTTTTGCAGGCCTTGGGTCAATTCACCGAATTGCCCCTCAAGCACCTTCCCGGAAGCTTCCTGTACTCGCACGACCGCACCTGGCTCTGACCTACTGGACCTTGACTCCTCCCTGAGCCTAGTATCGGTCCACTCGTTGTTGCCCGTCGTGTCCACCTCCGGCAGCTCCAGCTCCGGTTCCTCGTCATCACGGCTTGCAACCACCTCACCAACCTCGATCATCTTCGGCATCTCCGATAGTTCTGGACCTCAACACCTCCTGTGCCTAGTCCCGGTCTTCCATGCCTCACCATGACCTAGCTCCGAAGTCCTACATCTACACAAACAAGCAAACCATCACATAGCACCGCACAAAGCACCGGATCATCCATTAGCACACTAAAATAGTATTCTAGTGAATAACCACAGCCAATCAACTGGTCGTAAGCCACCTACGACCACTTTGTTGCACATGACATGAAGTACTCAAAGCCACACGAACCTTCCAGCAGCCTACGACCACACACAAGACCGCTACGACCATCAAACAGCTTGCTATGACCATCACTAGCAGCCTTCGACCACACACAAGGCCGCTACGACTATTCCTACCACAAGCTAAGACCACTCCGAGCTGATCGCTATGACTTCCGACCACTCAGAGCGCCTTCAACTACATAGGACCGACCGCAACGTATTACGACCATCTAGGCAGAATGCTATGACCACGCAGAGATTCTACCAATTGCTGCTCACCATGGTCAAAACACCCTTTCGACCACATTTACTTCCTCACAACGTGGTCGAAGCCCCTTCCGACCACGATCAACGCTTCACAACGTGGTTGAAGCCTCTTCCGACCACGTTCAACGCGGTCAAAGCACCTTCCGACCACATTCAATGCTTCACAACGCGGTCGAAGCCCCTTCTGACCACGTTCAACATGATCGAAGCACCTTCCAACCACCTTCAACCCGATCGAAGAACCTTCTGACCACGTTCACCACTTTACAACGTGGTCGAAGCACCTTCCGACCACATTCAATGCTTAACAACGTGGTCGAAGCCCCTTCCGACCACATTCAACGTGGTCGCAGCACCTTTCGACCATGTTCACCACTTTACAACGTGGTCGAAGCCCCTTCTGACCACGTTAAATTTGCATTATCGTGGTCGTAGCACCTCTCGACCACATTCAGTTCCTTCAGCCGTGGTCGTATCACTACTACAGACAGCCCTATCACAGACGGTTCGGAACCGTCATCACAGACGGTTCCTGAACCGTCAGTGTTTAGGTGTCAGTGATAGTTGGTGGTTATCACAGACGGTTCCCGAGCCGTCTGTGATAACTCACATTACAGACGGTCTTTATTACTAACCGTCTGTGATAGACGAGTATCACAGACAGTTGTTTATAAAAAACCGTCTGTGATAGTCTCGTATCACAGACGGTTTTTGTAAAAAACTGTCTGTGATACGAGACTATCACAGACGGTTTTTTATAAACAACCGTCTGTGATACTCGTCTATCACAGACGGTTAGTAATAAAGACCGTCTGTGATATACACAATATCACAGACAGTTTTTATTACTAACCGTCTATGATATTGTGTATATCACAGGCGGTTAGTAGTAAAGGCCGTCTGTGATATCATTCACACCACAGACGGCACTCTTTGAAACCGTCTGTGATATTGTATCACAGACGGTTTTTAACAACGAACCGTCTGTGATACCAAGTGCATCATCCATTTTATTTGCTGTTTTTTGGCTAGCCTTTGGATATGCTAGCCATGCCCTCTGAAAGCAAGCAAGCAAGCAGATTACAGATAAATGACAGATATAAGTTAATTGCAACTCATAGTAAATTACAAAAAAATTCGATACACAGATGAATGTAACAAACGGCCAGCACATCACATACATATATAGAATGAAAATCGTTACACAAAATCTGACAAATGAATTCAATTGAAGGAATTGTTTGATTTGTGCAATTGAATCCAATGTTTCAACATCTAATTATCACCATTGCCGGCGTGGAACTCTCCCCTCTTATTTATGACCTCTGCTAGCAAGAATTGGGAGATGATTGCACGAATGTCGACGAGATTGTCAAGATCATATGCACTTTCGTCGAAGTCCACCCGCTGTCGCTAGGAGCAATGTTAAGTCATTAATTAGCATGTGTGTATAATATAAATACATATATATAATCAGAAAATAATAATTATTGGAAGGACCTGACAAACCTCTGGATCATTGATCTTAGTATCCATGATTTCCTTCATATGGCGGCAAACGTAGAATCCACATACGTTGCCCTGTAGCTGCTGGTGGCACTGCAAAAATAGAATTACATACATCGGTATTGTCAATTCTAGAGGCATTATAACAAAGTATGATATAGGATTGTTGTGTTGTAGCGGGTACCGGAAATCGCGTGTTGTGTCGTAGCGTGTCACTGGATTTGTCGTGTCTTCCTCCGTGGGCAACATAGTCGGCAAACGCCCTACGTGATTCAAAAAACTTAGCCTCGGCCGTGGCAAACAAAAGAAATATTACAATAGAGTTATGTATGGAGGAAATGAGTTTACCTGTTAAGTACTTCTTGCACACGACTGAAGTCGTGGTTGCTCCTAAGGAGGGAATCAAGGTATATTACCTTGCTCCACTTTGGTACAATCACAATCAAAATCCAGTGATGCCTAGTCATGTGTGTTGCCATAGTGATTAATCCTAAGTTCATGCTGCATGTAAAGTACAAATGAAACATATGTGTGGCAACTCGTGAAGCACTTACCCTTGGTTGAAGGGTACCATGACGTACTCCTTGTCGGTGTGAGCAATCAATCCCCTCGTTATGTAACCCTGCACGAAGGATGCATCTGGGTTGATAGCTTGCTCGAAGACCAAGTGAGGGTCGAGGAAACCCACCGGTCATCGCGATCGCCAGACTTCTTGGATCATGTATCTATACATAAAGAAAGAGCAATGACATTTATCTGTATAACGTGAATGTATTCATTGTACAGTACACTTACAGTGTCCAGCATCGTAGAAGTGAGGCGTCGAGTTCGTCAAGATTGAATAGTAAGAATAAATCTTCGAATGTCACGACGATATAGCCCGAGTCGTGGAGGAAATGCGTCTCCTTATATTTCAGAGTGAATGCACTCTGCCGGATTGGCTTCATGTTGGACTTCTCCATGTACCAGGCATGCAATGTATTGCAAATCAAACCAAGCTGGGATAATTGTGACTCGAGCACTAACGACACTCCTAGAGTAAACTTCCATGACACGGGACGCGGCTTAATTTTCTTCGCATGAGCCTTGGAGGCCTTGGAGCCTCGCTTATGATATGTTCTCGGTGGCGTCTCAGCGGGAGCCGATGCAATAGACTTTACTGGATTTGGAGGTGGAGGTGGAGCCACCGAAGCCGATGTGCCAGGTCCAGGGCGACGTCCCTCTTGGGCCACTGGATGTGAAGATTGTGGCACGGACATGTCGAGGACGATGTCCCTCTTGGGCCACTGAATGAATGTGTGGACGGCATCCCCTAATGTCTTAATCTCTTCGTTTGGGGGGCTTCTCAAGAGGGACGGTCTTAAAAATATCATTAATCATGTCCACCTGGACCTTTATGAAACCGGTGTCTACTTGTACACCGTGCACCAACGTCCCTGGCAGCAATGGATACACCATGCCGCGCCCAGCGTCAACGGGAATAGAGCCAACAAGCCTAACTTTGAGGTTGCAAGGCATGGGCTCCTACATAACGATACAGGATGAGTTAAGGCGTCCACCAGAGAGATCTATGTACAATTCTAAAGAGGTACATTACCTGAATGTCATCAATAGGTAAGTGGGCGTCGCTATGTTCAGAAATTGGTGTGGACGCGCAGCTACTGCGACGTTGAGGGGGACTGGGTACCGCAGTAGTAGGAGTGGATTTCGATTGGTTGCGGACTTGTCTCAGTTCTTCCCGCAACGAATCTATCTCTCCTCGAAGTGAGGCAGTCTGCTCTTGAAGTGAGGCAGATAGTTGTTCCTCAAGTTGAGCACGAAGCTCCTGTTTTATTTGTTCGCTGCGGTACGCCTTGGATCTCTTCCTACTCCTATATGTCTCGGAGTAATATGGAAATCCGTGCCTCCAAGGTACATAAACCCCCATGCCTCGTGTGCGACCTGGGTGCTCTTTGTTTCCCAAGGCCTGTGATATATATAGTAAATCTATCTCCCTATATTCTTCAAAGGAGCCACGAGAAGATTCGGTAGTCAATGATTGCTGCAAGAGGCAATTAATCATGTTATTTTTGAACCCATGAAATTCAAGAGGTGTTAACAACTATGTTGTTTAACATATTTTACCAGGCGTTGGGACACTTCCTCATCTGCGGGGTTTTTGAAAGAGACACCCGAAGATGTGGTTGATGACCTCGCTCTTAACCAGTTTCGAGCGCGCTCGTTTGCGATCCCGGCAAATGGCGGAGAGGCCTCCGATTGGATTGCGACCTCATCCTGCATCCTCCATTGCGGGATTTTACCCGCATACCCAGGAGTGCCAAGTCTGTGAGGGTGCGTGTTTTGTGACTGGAGAGCCTTTTGTGTCGCACTTTGTTGTTCAAATTCAGTCGTCGTCTTCATCTGCACAAAGGCCTCCCATGTTTCCGGCGACACGAAAGGATACTTCGTGAAGGGCGTGACATCCTTGGACACGTACTTCGTCACAAGAGTGCTCTTAAAATTCTTCCATATTTTTTCCATCGCGAGGAGCACCTGCCATTGCACGAGTTCCTGTACTTCTGCTAGGATCTCGAACGAATTTGTAATTTCCTCCCATAGCTGATTTTTGTGATCCTTTGTCAAATCTTTCCAGCTTGCTATGCTGATGGGGACCCGTTGCCTTCCAATTATCCCGCAGGTAGTCCGAAATGATGACGCTGCTTTCGTTGGTTCCAGAGGGACCCCATTCGGAGAGACCACCGTGATGGTCATTCGGCCCTCTGGCCTTTTCGATACTCCTCGGCCACGTTTAGTTTTCGCAATCTTGGGAGCGTGAGACCCAGATGACGACGACGAAGACTGTGTGAGCTATGGTCCCAGCTTGTCAAAGTTCTATGAATCAAGTGACACAAACCAGTGCATCAAGTTCATTGAACAAGATACACTGGAGTGTGTCACTTGCTTTATGCCCTTTGACAAAGTTCTAACGATTAACTAACTGCAGTGAGCTATGGGCTTCCAACATGTGAAGCATATAACATGTGAAACATATAACATGAGCATATAACATGTGAAGCATATAACATGTGAAGCGTATAACATAAAATACATGTGAAGCTCGGAGGGAGCGTCGTCGGGAGGGACCGGCGGCGTCGATCGGGAGGAAGCGGCGTCGGAGGGGCGTCGGGAGGGACCGGCGTTGGGAGGGACCGGCGGCATTGGGAGGGACCGGCGGCGTCGGGAGGGACCGGCGGCGGGAGGGACCGGCGGCGTCGGGAGGGACCAGCGTCGGGAGGGACCGGCGTCGGGAGGGACCGGCGGCGTCGGGAGGGAGAGGCGGTGGGAGGGACCAAAACCTAGCTAGCAGGGGTGCTGCAGAGTGGAGACAAGAGACTGCGCGAGAGCGGACTCCGCAGACCTAGCTGCGGGTATTTAAAGATAAGCTATCACAGACGGTTCCTTAAACGAACCGTCTGTGATAGTGGTATCACAGACGGTTCTATCGATATAACCGTCTGTTATATGCATATTATCACAGACGATTCTATAGATATAACCATCTGTGATATCCATATTATCACAGACGGTTATATCGATAGAACCGCCTGTGATGTGTTATCACAGACGGTTTCTTTTGATAAATCGCCTGTGATAGTTCACTATAAATACCCGCAGCTAGCTAGGTTCCTATGTCATTTTACAATTACAATATGGAACATAGATACATTTATGAAAAACGCAAGCATAACCATAAATATAACTATTTCTTAGTTCCTTAGTCATTTTACAATTACAATGGAACATACATACATTTATGAAAAACACAAGCCTAACCAATATCATTTATTACACTTTGGCTATATCATTTTAAATAAAGCCCTTCACGATGATTGACACGCATATAGCTTGCTTCATCGCCTTGTTCTTCCTCGAGCCTGATGCCGTCTCCGAATGGAGGCAAATCATCAAATTGATTGTACTCTTCCTCATCCACAACATTCTCAACCCCGACAATCCTTCTTTTTTCCCTGAAGAACTACATGGTGCTTCTTATTTGTCGGGTCAGTTACATAAAATACTTGAACAACTTGCCTCGCGAGTACGAATGGTTCGTCTTTGTATCCTACACATTCGAGGTCCACGGTAGTGACGCCGTACTTGTCAACCTTTACACCCCGTGGGAGTTGGACCCAACGGCACCGAAATAAAGGAATTTTGAAAATTATGTAGTCAAGCTCCCAAATCTCCTCTACAAGCCTGTAGTACGAGCTTGGGCCAGCGGTACTGCCGTGCGCATCATAGGCATCTATGCGGACACCTGAGTTCTGCACTGTGCTCTTTCTATCTTGATCTATTGTATAAAATGTGTAGCTATTAATGTCGTATCCTTGCCATGTCACAATTGTAAATTTTGGCCCTTTTGCCAACCATTGTAGTGTTTCACTTGACGACCTCCTAGTCAATTGCGCCTTGAACCATTCGTTGAACTGACGGTTGTGTTGTCTCGTGATCCAAACTTCTGACTGGCCTGCATTCTCCTGACGTAGCATGTCCATGTGCTCTTCAATATATGGGGTCACTTCAGTCATGTGTTGTAAAACCATGAAATGGGCTTGAGCAAACGTATTTTGATCCGGAGTTATTGCTTTCCTCCCGATAGTCCCGATACCCTCTAGCCTCCCCTCATGACGAGATAGAGGTACACCTATCGGCTCTACCTGAGCCATGTAGCCGATGCGGAATTCAATGACCTCTTCTGTTGTATAACCTTCGATGATGCTACCCTTCGGTCGAGATCGATTGCGTACATAGGACTTCAGAATTCCCATGTACCTCTCGAAAGGGTACATATGACGTAGAAATACGGGGCCGCATATTTTTGTCTCTTTCACAAGGTGGACAATGAGATGGACCATGATATCAAAAAATGATGGAGGGAAATACATCTCTAGATGACATAGAGTTGTCACCACCTCAGTTTGCAGAGTATCTAATCCATCCGGATCAATGACCTTCTGAGCAATTGCGTTGAAGAAATAACATAGCCTTATGATTGTCACTCGAACCTTGTTCGGCAAAATACTTCTAATTGCAACAGGTAGCATTTGTGTCATTAGCACATGACAGTCGTGAGACTTCATGCCAATTAATTTTAAATGTTCCATGGAAACAAGTTTCTTCATGCTTGTGGAGTGACCGGATGGAACTTTCACACCATGTAAGGACTGGCACAGTTCAGTTCTCTCGGACTTAGACAGAGTGTAGCATGCTGGGAAAAAGGTACGTCCGGCCTTTATCGGTCTCTATCGGTGCTAACTCGGTCCTGATGTTCATAGCGACCAAATCACGCCTTGCGTTAACACCATCCTTTGTTTTATCAGGAATGTTTAGTAAGAGACCAATCAAACTGTCACATACATTCTTCTCTATGTGCATGACATCGATGCAATTGCGAACTTCTAAGTGCTCCCAATAAGGCAAGTCCCAAAATATTGACCTCTTTTTCCACATGTTCTTCCTCAATTTACGTCCCTTTCCAAACACAACATTTATATCCTTGACCATATCATAAACCTCTTT
Source organism: Dendrocalamus latiflorus (assembly GCA_017311315.1). Taxonomy (NCBI): domain Eukaryota; kingdom Viridiplantae; phylum Streptophyta; class Magnoliopsida; order Poales; family Poaceae; genus Dendrocalamus; species Dendrocalamus latiflorus. The sequence goes on along the minus strand of CM029628.1, from coordinate 11,013,367 downwards.
CCCGCTAAAAAGTCTTGGCACTGAGTCATCCTCTTTTTTTTCGTCAAATTGTTTCTTCATCTTGCGGTATGGGTGATACTTTGGAAGGAACCTACGGTGACGCATGTACACAGTTTTTCGCGAGTTGTTCAACCACACACTCTCGGTATAATCTAAGCAGTGCGGACATGCTTTGGCTCCTTTTATACTCAACCCTGACAGGTTACCAAGGGCAGGAAAATCATTAATGGTGCAGAACAACATGGCGCGTAGAGTGAAGTTCTCTCGTTTGTCCGCATCCCATACATGTACCCCTTCATTCTATAGTATTGCAAGATCTTCCACCAATGGGGCTAGGAACACATCAATATCGTTGCCAGGTTGCTTCGGCCCTTGGATAAGTAGTGACATCAAAATATATTTCCGCTTCATACACAGCCAAGGAGGAAGGTTGTACATGCACAGAGTCACGGGCCAGGTGCTATGTCGGCTGCTCATGTTACCAAAAGGATTCATTCCATCTGTACTCAACCCAAACCTTATATTTCTCGGTTCCACACCGAAATCTACAAACATCCTATCGATGTTCTTCCACTGGGCAAAATCAGCAACATGTCTTATCATTCCGTCTTTCTTACGCTGCTCGCAGTGCCAACGCATCAATCTTGCATCCTTCCGGTTTGCAAATAAACGCTTCAAACGGGGGATTACAGGAAGATACCACATCACCTTAGCAGGAGGACCTTGCTTCACCTCGATGCCCTTCCCATCATCAGAGTCATTTTTACGCTTGTATCGGGATGCTTTGCACATCGGACAAACACGTAAGCTAGCATACTCTTTACGGTACAGGATACAATCATTCCGACATGCATGTATTCTTTCTACTTCCATTCCTAATGGACAAAGAATCTTATTGGCTTGGTAGGTGGTTCTCGGCAACACATTTCCCGTTGGAAGCATGTCCACTAGGAGACCTAATAATGCCGTGAAACTCTTGTCGGACCAACTATTGCTTGCCTTCAATTTTAGCAGTTCTAGAACTGATAACAACCTTGTGTATTGCGGCTTGCAGCCCGGGAACAAAGGTTTCTCTGAGTCCTCCATCAAGCCCTCGAATTTACCAAACTCTCTCTCACTATAGTTCCCTTCTGCATCACGTAACATCTGATCCAGATTGTCATCCTGCGACATATCCTCATGATCGAAAGAACAGTCCACAACTGGCATATTGTTGTCTCCCTCGACTATGTCATAACTACCTTCTTGTGTACTTTTCTCTTCACCGTGACTGGTCCAACATTTGTACCCTTTTCTGAAACCCCTTCGAATCAAGTGAGCTTCAATCTGCGCTGAGTTGCTAAACATCTTGAGATTATCACAATCAATACATGGGCAATACATATATTCCATCCCCTTCTTCAACATATCCAGCTCGGCCGCCCTTCTAAAAGCAGACACGCCAGTAATGTACTCTTCACTCACACGGTTCTCAATATACATCCAGCTTCGGTCCATCTACGCTACACAAGTGACAAATGGGTGTCCAAAATGATTATTACCCCTACTACTAACCTCTGATCAGATCACTAAGAATGTTAAGTAATTGAGTACTAATCTCTGATCAGATCACTAAGAATGATAAGTAATTGAGTATACTAACCTCTGATCTAATCACTAAGAAGACGGTGATATTTTTTCACCCCAACTCCCTAAAGCCGGCCGCCTTGCTCCACCGATGCAGCGCAATGAAGACAGATCGGTGTCGACATCCTTCAAGCAAGTACGCCAAGTAATTAATACTACGCAGAATATCACAGACAGTTCCAACCACAAACGGTCTGTGAAAATGATATATCACAGACGGTTCGTATTAATAACCGTCTGTGATACAAACAATATCACAGACGGTTCAAAATTAATAACCGTCTGTGATTGTTGCCTATCATAGACGGTTCGCATAAATAACCGTCTGTGATAGTCTAAACATTATCACAGACGGTTCTTAACACGAACCATCTGTGATGTCCATCATATCACAGACGGTTCGAAATACCAACCGTCCATGATTTATGCATATCACAGACGGTTCGTATATAGAACCGTCTGTGATAGTCCTTCACAGACGGTTTACACTACAAACCGTCTGTGATAGTTCACTCTGTACACAAACAAGCAATAAAATAATGTTACCCATGCCCTCTGGAAAGAAGATGAAAACAAGTAAATACAGAGGCAAGCACAACAACACATTCAGATTTATTACAGCTAAGAACGAACCCTTCATGGCACGACGGTGCGGCTGAACAAGACACACTTACGACACTTACGGCAAGAGTGTGTTGTCCAGCCGCCCGCCGTGCAGCGACGGAGGCGCTAGCTCACGGCAGTAGTCAGCGTTGTGGAGGAACAAGCAAATACAGAGGCAAGCACAACAACACATTCAGATCGATCTATTACAGGATAACAAGCTAACGAACCCTTCATGGCACAACCGTGCGGCTGAACAAGACACACTTACGACACTTACGGCAAGAGTGTGTTGTCCAGCCGCCGGCCATGCCGTGACGGAGGCGCTAGCTCACAGCGGAGGGGAACCTAGCTAGTGGATGAACTCACGCGTGACTAGTACCGGTGGAAAGGTTGATGAGAAGTTATTAATAAGGGCCGAGCCGTGGGAGGAACTGGTGCCAGCCATTCGATGTGGAGAGAATGGGCGGGTGAGATCGAAATCCTGGGTATACGCCAATTATTGGTAACATTTGCTTATCACAGACGGTTATTTACACGAACCATCTGTGATGCATACTATCACAGACGGTTAGTGTTAATAACCGTCTGTGATTGTGCTTATCACAGACGGTTCGTTAATAGAACCGTCTACGATAGACCTTCACAGACGCAAGCACAGCAACACATTCAGATCATCAAATTGATTGTCCTCATCCACAACATTCTCCACTCCGACGATCCTTCTTTTTCCCGCAAAATTCAAGGTAATTTTATTACAAAAGTGCAAAAAAAAGACATTCCCAGATTCTTCGGTGAAGCTGAATCATCGCTACTGGCGTACGTGATCCAGAGACCAGAGATGAAGAAAAGAAGTGGGAAGAAGCAGATGGATAGTCGCTCATCGAAGAAGTCGGCTATGTCGGCTACTCATCGAAGAATCTGGGAATGTCTTTTTTTTGAACTTTTGTAATAAAATTGTATTGAATTTTGCAGGAAAAAGAAGGATTGTCGGAGTGGACATCACATCTCGGCAGTAGTCGGCATCGTCGAGGAACATGCAAATACAGAGGCAAGCACGACAACACATTTAGATCTATTACAGGATAACAAGCTAGTGAACTCTTCATGGAACGACGGTGCGTGTGAACAAGACACACTTACCACACTTACAGCTATATATGCTCACAGTGGATGAAGTCACGCGTGACTAGTACCGGTGGAAAGGTAGATGGGGTGTTATTTATAAGGGCCGAGCAGAGGGAGGAACTGCTGCCTGCCATTCGATGTGGAGAGAATGGACAGGTGAGATCGAAATCCTGGGTATACGCCAATTATTGGTGACACGTGATTATCACACACCAATTATTGGTGATATGTGATTATCATAGACGGTTATTAACGCGAACCGTGTGTGATAATAAATATCACAGACGGTTATTAAAACGAGCCGTCTGTGATGTTTCGGTTATCACAGAAGGTTCGTATTACTAACCGTCTGTGAAAGTTCACAGACGGTTATTAACACGAACCGTCTGTGTTGTCCAGATTATCACAGACGGTTCGTATTAAGAACCGTCTGTGAAAGTTCACAGACGGTTCTTAATACGAACCGTCTGTGATTTCTTAATTATCACAGATGGTTAGTGTTAATAACCGTCTGTGAAAATATCACAGACGGTTGCGAGTATAAACCGTCTGTGAAAGTTTAATCACAGACGGTTTCGTATAAACCGTCTGTCATAAGCTTTATCTCAGAACGCTTCGTGTTTCGATCGTCTAATTAATGTCTCTCGATCGTTATATGAAGCATCTATATCATTAATATTTGGGTATATGAACCGTCTGTGCTAAAGGTTAAATATGCGCGCCTAATCCAGGTCTCTTCTACGTACGTACAATATGGCTTCTACTATTCTTGTGATCATCTCCTTCCTCTCATCTGTTCATCAAGAATTGTTCGGCCGGAACCTTACACAGGCGGCCAGCAATTTGCATCTGGAGCAGCTTCTCCACACACGCCCTGCTCTCCTTCCCCGACTTTCTTGCATCCGTCAGCTCGACCTGATCATCCGCCGTCGACAGAGGCGTCTCGCTGCCGCTCAAGAAAGGGAAACAGCCCTTACCTTGGTTCTTCTCCACAATGTGCGCAAAGCGGAAGAAGCTCTACACGCATTGGAGAGACTGATGGATAGCCTTGCCGATCAAGCAGAAACGGCAGATTCTGAGGAATCTTTTCATGCTATCCTCTACGACATTATGGGCTATGCTACTGATTATTTGCCCAGGCTGGAGGAGGAAGTGCTGAGGACAAGGACAATCTTAACAGCGTTCGAGAAGTCAGTGGCTGATCCTCCAAGTCCCAAAGTCGAAGAAGAAGCGTACGAAGCCCAAAAGATTACAATCTGGGAAACTCTTTACGTGTGTGACTTTTGTAATAAATTTGCCTCTAATTGAAATTAATAAATTTGCCTTTAATTTGTGATCTCTTGTCTCAATAGTTATGTAGTTAAGTTATTAGAAGCAATGTGTACTTATATATTAACCTCTGATCATGAACAGAATATGACAGACAAAGGGTCATCACAGACGGTTCTTGTCAAAAACCGTCTGTGAATATTCACATACGGTTCTTAAGAAAAACCGTCTGTGATAGTCTACACAACACAGACGGTTTTTAATAAAAAACCGTCTGTGATAATTCCAGATTATCACAGACGGTTTTTAATAAAAAACCGTCTGTGATACTAAAGTATCACAGACGGTTCATCGGTAAGGACCGTCTGTGATACTCGACCACTAACACAAACGGTGTCCAAATTAAAACCGTCTGTGTTAGTGTCAATCACAGATGGTTTTATCAAACCGTCTGTGATGTAGTCGTCCAGTATAGCCTTTTTTGTAGTAGTGTATCGCCCTTCGACCACGTCTTCTTCTGCTTTTTAGTTGTTGTAACGCCTTTCGACCACGTTCAAACTTCCTTTGCCGTGGTCGTAAAGCCTTCCGACCACGTTTGCCGACTACCAAACGTGGTCGATAACCCATCTGCCGACTTCCGACCACGTTGTAACTCTTCTGCCAACTTCCGAACGTGGTCAAAAACTCGTCTGCCAACTTCCGAACATGGTCAAAAACTCGTCTGCCGACTTCCGAACACAACGGTCGAAGCTTTGACCACAAAGTCGTACCAGCTCCTATGACTATCAAGTCGTAGAGCCGATCACCAAGTCGTGAGAGCCTTTACGACCACCAAATCGTAAGGCCTTCTGCGACCACCAGACGATCACCTACGACTACCAAGTCTGAGGCGCTTCTACGATCACCAATTCGATCCCATTCGACCACAAAGTCGTAGACCCCAAGAACGACAGCCTCAAGTCGAAGGATCACCTACGACCACCAAGTTATAGACCACGAGATCGACTGCCGACTATTAACTCGAAGAAGCAGTGTCGACCACTCACAGCAGCGGTCGAAGTGGTCGATCGACTGCCGACTATCAACTCGAAGAGGCACTGCCGACCACACACAGCAGGGGCAGTGGTCGTAAAGGCAAGTCGTAGACCACAACAAAACAACAATAGCTCTAGTACTCAGACAGAGAGCCAACAGCTGCTCAAACCTCAAAAAACAAACATAATGGTAAGAATTTTTTTTTGGTGTTTCTTTTGCCCACATCTAATTGAACTTGTAATTTCATCTATGTTCTTTTGTAGGGCAATGACTGAAAACATAATTTCTGTGAATAAGTGTGAGTCATACACTTGCGCGACACAAGTTAAACATCAACAATCAGGCTTCAGTACAAGAATAATTCGGTGCATGTGTGCTGGGCCCTGAAATGTTTTCTGTTTGCCCCTTTTATACACATGGTTGCATATCTGATTTGTGGCGAAATAACTTCATATCACCATGTTATAGTTGGTTATACTACGGAAATTAGTCGAATAAATTGGAATGAGCGACCACAGAGTTTTCTTGCCCCTTAACTATATTAACGTGCACCGTCTAAAGTTTGTGTGCTCTGGAGTTCATCCTCTTGCGATTTTAGTTGAGGTCTATTGGCAACAACACTGAGCGGACCTTCTCCCTCAAAGATGTATCCCGCTTCGTTTGACTGACAACTAGTTGCGCGTGCGCTCTGCTATCTTTCAATTACCTATGTATAAAAAGGTTTTCAATTTTTTTAAAAAATTAGCCGATGAATAATGATGAACAGTGAAACTCACTATTCATGTAAAATTCGTCCTTTTCATTTCTCTCAATTGTTATAACGTTTGAACTTCAAATTTTACATGGCTGTAGAATGTCCGCTAAATCTTTTTTTTTTGCAAAATTTGAAAACTTTTATATATTGGTAATATGGAGAAGACGCTGCTTTCACAAGGGTATTTCAGTCCAGATATGCGTAGTTGACATGAAATGCATTACAGGATGGCAAATAAAAACATGGTAATAAAAGTTAAGTGGTATATCCACGATTGAGTTATTTTTAGACAAACATAATTTCCCTAATTTATTTGACTATATGCATATGAAAATGTCCATGGCTGGCCTTGCTGCAGCTTGATATATGGTTGCTACGGTGCAGTTTCCGGGTGGTCAGAGTGATATAAATCGGTGCACGATCTACTGTAGGAGGTCTCTTCCTCGTGATGCCTACGGTTTGGAATTGGGGCACCAATAGCATTCGCCTTTATACGTCGAGATCCAAGAGCCCTTCCTGCAGTTACCGAACAAATATATGCACATTATATACATGTTTCTCGCTCATAAACAGACATCACCATTCTTGAAAAAACCAAAAAATAAATTTAAGAACTCAACAGACAGTATGTAATGGAGTGAACTGCTGAGTGCTGAGGTCATTTGCTGTAATTTTACGAAGGACAATGATTTTACGGTATATCATTGGGTGTCTTTACAACGGAATAGCTGATCACCATGGGATGGAGTTACTTGGTACGACTTGGCTGCCTAAATATTATCCAAACAAGAGGTCACGTGAGCTACTCGAACCGAACCAATCCATCGTTCTCTCTCTCTCACACGTTTTCTCTCTCTGTCTCTCTCCCGCCACTGCTGGCGACGGATCTCATCGTTGAGCGCACCTGCCAGGGACAGGCAGGGGCATGGTGGTAGGGAGCAAGAGCGCCCCAAGCGCGATGAGCATGCGCAAGCTTGCTCGAGAGCGGTGGCAGGCTACAAGTGCCAAACTGCCAACAAGCTCACATAGCGGTGATGGATGATGACAATCGAACTCTGGTTATCAGCCAGAGAGACAACTGCTATACTATAGTTAGTCTGATAAGTTACCGTTTCGACTGAAGGCAAACAAACAATGACGGCCTTACAGGCTCAAAGCAACTAGAGTACACTCCATCTAAAGTAACAAAATTGTAATATTCCACCTTCAAAAACAAATTGTAATTTTCTCAAAACATAGAAAACAAAACAATAATTTTTTGACTTTTACTTTAAAAAGGTTTTGATGGAGACCAAAGTTCAAATCACCCTGTGTAACTGCAAATCACAATTCTCACATTGCGTGCGTTGTTTATTAACTTCAAATAGGATTTCATCTAATGACATCCAACCAAGATTCTAGTGGGCAAAACATAGTAGTATGGTACCTTCTCTTTCTCCCACGGTGCTGTCGTGCATGGCGCAGACAAGTATAGCTACTAGCACGAGAACTGAAAAGTGGAGTCTTTGTTTGGCCATGTCTCCTAGATAGTTATTGTGCTGTTTCGAACTTTGCTAAGCTTCGATTTCACTTCCAACAGTTGTCTTCCATTTTATAGCAAACCCCAAGTGCTTATGGCCAGATTGCAACAAAAAGGAAGAAAGATTGCAAGTAGTCCACTAGAGACTCGTTTCAGCAATCAACAGAGAATTTCTAGTCTCCCCCTCTCTCACTTTTCGTGCACATTACGTTTGACTTGTTAATAAAACCTTGACTCTGATGGAAAGATCAACTCTAGATGGAAGATTGACTTACTAATAAGTGGATCTTTGCCAATCTTGCTCTTCTTTTTCACTGGCTCTGATAACTTGTTTTGCGTGCAAATGTAGTGGATCTTTGCCAATTTTGACAACTTCACCTCCACTTGCTGCCATGTCTTTCAATTCTGTATATCCTCATTATGACGCAAGTCTATTTACATGTGGGATAAGCTTATATTATGTAATATCCCTGTTTAACAAAATCTCAAGAAATCATCTACAACTACTATCCTACCAATTTTAACCAATAAATAATCTTCACCAACAACTAGACTTCAAGAGTAAACATTCAACATAATAGTAAACATAAATTTCAGCAGCACTATAAATCATAAACTAAACTTATTATTAACCAACAATAACCCAGATGAATCATTAATAAGTCTAAGTTAAGTAAGCACCAAGTAACAATATTATAAACTATGAAGACTAAGAGAAATCATGAATTGTCTAATCAATACTATAGAAACTGCTAAGTTGTTCATATCCATAAATGATAAGTTGTAAGGTGAAGTGAAGAGCTATAATGTGCAATGTTTCATGTTCTACTTCAACTCAATGCATGTCGCTTTCAACGTTCACCTAAAAACAATAAATAAGTAAGAGTAAGTCCACGACTCAACAAGTACAAGAAAGAACAATAAATAAAGCCACATCATTTTAATCATGTATAACCATTTACCATTCACTCCATTTTTCACATCACATTCTCATCAATTCGCATCCACATGTCTCAACATCTCATCTCAATTTCACTTAGTGCAATGCAATGCTCATACTCATGTCTCCTCTGCAGCTGATACCAGTATAGCGGAGGGCACACCCATCAATGTTACCTTCTACATCCATCCCATGGAGGTGTCTACCGAAGTAGGTCTTTCCCACCATCCCGTAGACGTGCCTACCTTTGTAGGTCATACTCAAGAGCATGCCGAAATAGTCAAATAGCTTTATTCATAGCTATAAACTTTCTCACTGCCCTGCCTCACAATACATATGTCATATCATGAATACTATTTTTTCATTAATTTACTACATACCACAATTATCATCAAATTAATATCATACTGAACAAAAGGATAATCAAAATTATTGTGACATAAATAATTCAATAATAGTGAGCAATTATTAATCATCATCTATAATTCCACCAAGCACTTGCCGTTTTAGTTACGACGGATGGTTTGATTACGAGATCACAACACAACTAACGATACCCCTCCTATATGAATTACTAAATCTCAATTCAAGCCACAGCAATCCAAAAAACCACTTAATCGATAACACTTTTACACGCTCCCCAAATTCACAATTTTCCCTTTTACCGGACAGCCACCACTGCTGTCCCGGTACTAAAATCACCATAACTCTCACCTCACAACTTAGCAAACCATGCCAGTTCTGGAATCTACACAAATTCTATTCATTTTCTTAGTTGGCAACAGTTCCCAATTAAATCATCTAAATCCTTATTTTTAATCCAGAAGATAGATCTGTCATCTTCTGGATAGCAAGTTTAAAAATTCCATATCTAATTTTTTTACACATACAAAGGAATAGAACCATAGAATTTTTAGAAAGTACAAAAAAAATGGCTAAATTTTTTCTAGTTATGCCCAGAATTTAATTCTACCATTTAACATGCTAAATTAATAATTTCCCATGACTGCGTCCAGTAGCAACCGGTGTCTACAGAGCAATATTCCCAAAATCATAACCTCGGTTCAACCCATCCAAAATTCGTGTTCTTAGACTCTCTTGAATGCTTAGACAATTACCTACAATGTTCATATAGACCAAATATCCAAATTAATTCACTTACTATTTTTAATTAGCATATTAACATGTGCTACCAAAATACGACCAATTTACCAGACAGCAGGCTTACAAAATTTGCATATCAAAATCTACTTATCCAATCAACATGAAAGCTATCAAAATCCACTACAACATTCTAATAGATGCTATTCTCATATTACTCCCATAAACTACCCGTGAAAATAGTATAACAATACAACAGATTATACCAATCCACTATTCGATCCCCTATCGAATCCGCACACCATCTCTCTAATCTGGGTCTGTAATATCTAATTAAATAAACAAGTAGAGGGGAAAAACCAAATTGTTACCCATGAGATGAAATCCCAGATCATGGTCTCCTCTCTGCTCTTTGTTTTCCCTGATTAATCATTAGTGATCCCAGATCTCTTCCCCTTGTTTCCCCTTGGGTTTTCCTCCAATTCAATGTTGTATGCTTGAGTCAACCGTTGCCCAGCTATCGGCCGAACACTGGTGTGGCTGCGTCTCCTATGCATGCTTGCGCTGGGTGATGCGGATGCACAACGTGCTTGCATGCTGTAGCGGGCGACGTTGCCTTGGCACGCTGCAGATGGCATGCTGCAGATGGCGCGTGGCTTCACGTGCAGACATGCAATCGACAACAACCCTAGTGCAAGAAATTGACAGCCAAAGGATTTGGTTGGTGCAAGAGCAGTCGGAAGGTGGCGAGCAACAATTTGCATGCGCCGAACAAGTGAAGCGGGTTTCGCTGGCTCTAGCACGCGACGCTAGATCCGGGAAAGCTGGTGAACCTAGGCCGAAGCGATGGCGACTCGCCGATGAGTAGGAGAGAGCCACGCGAGATGAAATTTCTTTTAATGACACTAGAGGAAGAAAGAGAAAAATTAGAGTGGCTAGGGATTTTAGGATCCTTTTCTCCCCCCCCCCCAATCTTTATATCATGGCACGAGATTGATCTGACCTCTAACTCTTTGTAGGACTTTTCTAAAAACCAACTCTTCTAAAAAATCCAAGCATCCACTTTTCACATATCCCCTTTTATCTATTTACTCTCCAGTCCTTAGAAGGGATTTTTTTCTAGAACATTACATTCTTCCCCTATAACAAAATTCAACTTCGAATTCTACTCCTCACGATTCTACTACACAAAATCCAACTAGGACTATGATCAAACTTTACCATGTACCCGACATGAACAACTCTAGATATTCATCACTCACGTGATACTCTAGCTCCCAACTCACTTCTTGCTCTGTTTGATCTGACCAAAGAACCTTGATATATTTTTCACATTTCATGTCGCAACACCAGTTTCGACTCTTCCAATCCCCGCACTAGATAGGTCCCAAAGGTGATATTTCACTTGATGGTCAACGGCTTAAATGATATCTCGTGCTATAGTTTCCCTCACAAACTTCCTTGACACTACACGTGGAACACATTGTGTACACCACTCATGGACTCAGGAAGATCCAAGCGATAAGCCATCTTCCCAATTCGTGCTGCGATCGGGAATGGTCCAATATACCTCGGGCTAAGCTTCTCTTTGGTACTAAATCGTACAATATCATTGATGGAAGATACCCTCAAGGGTGCTTTGACTCCCACCTTCAACTCTAATCCTCGCTTTCTCACCTCATCATAGCTCTCTCAAGTGACCAATTTTTTTTTCCTAATTAGACACAACTGTCTAATCCTCAAGTATCCGCAAAGTCTTGTCCCAAACTACAATTGGGCAGAATTATCTTAATGAGCTCTACGCATCTACGGCCTCGTGTTCCCAAACTAGGCTACATATTTTAAATTCACCTTTCAAATTCAGCTTCAATTAAGGTGTTGGGGCATTACACACTCCCTTTTTAAGCATTCGCTTCCATATTCTACGTCAACTCATTCTACTCACAATAACTACAGCCCGTCAAATAAATTTCCTTGGGCATAAACCCACCTTAGGAAAAAGAAATCCAAACTACATTTTTGCAAAACCAAAAGGTTATACGTGCTTTCCATGGCATAAATGCCCTAACTCTCAGAAACACTTCTTTTATCTTTCATATGATTCCCTCACTTTATGGTATGCATCCCTTTTTAACATGGGAAAAACGCATATCATACTCCTTAAATCAACTCTCTTTCAAAAGAAACCACTCAGGAAACAACTAAGAATTCAATATGAATCATTCAACTTCTAAGTAAGCAATTTGCATTCAAGAACCATATCAACCCAAGAATTAAATCACTCAAATGTGCAAAATATCAATCCCTCTTTTTTTCTTTAGCAAAGAAAAGGACCACCCATAACACCAAGAAACCACTTCTATTTACTAACAACATTGGACAAATCACATAGAGAGAACAAGAACTAGAAATATATCTTACTACCCATTCCAAGGTACATTCCTCGAATTTAAGGTATAATTTTTCCTTGGATCATAAAATTCCAAAAGTTCGTATTTCACACATACACATTTCTTTTAGATTGGACTCTTCAAAGTTAAACCCATCTTTTTTGCATCATTGCAATGAATCTAGTACACAAGTCACTTAATGCATTAGCAAGACTCCTTCAAGAAAGTAATATCATCCATTTTGTTTTTCCTTGTTCCAACTACACCTATATATTGATTCCTCATTGAATCCTGCTAGCTTGGTTCTTTTAAAGGACCATTACCCTTAGAATTCCTACACACAAAGCTAGCATAACCAAATAAATTCTATCAATGACCAATATAAATCCAGCTTGACTTGTTATTTACCAGAAATCACATTAAGATTACAACTTAGAACCTAGATAACATAGAATATTACATGCCATAATAATAAATTCCTCCATTACTTCTAGCTAGATAGAGATACCAAGCAACATCAGTTGATGATTTCAATTTCAAAGACTCCTACAATAAAATTTCAATGGTAAATGATAGAGACACTATAATAAGTGAATCTAGCCTCGACTGACTACCTTTAAAATGATATCAATTCCAAAAAGTTTATTCACCAAAGAACAATTCGTATATCATGATAATAATTCATCATTCATCCCTATTCAATTCACTACCACATTGATTAGGTTATTACACTATTTTTTATCTTCATTAGATTGCATGACCAAATTTCATCTAGAAAATCTAGCAACATACACAATGTTAATAATCTAAATAATGTATTAAGTTTTTATAGTTTTGGTAAATTCAATCATCCACAAGCATATATAATGAAAGGACAATAAAACAACCACACACATGAAAACTTTAACACTTGCAATGAGTTCTTGTATAAAACAAGTTATTGTATTGCAACAAACATTTTATTTTATTTTTTTAAAAGCACCACTACCTAATGAGCCAACAAACCTGATACGGACTATTATTACAAAACTTCAAACATTATACTAAATTCTTCCTAACGGTTGACCCATTCTTTTTAATTAATTAATTATTTATTTACTACTATTATTTTTCTTAAAAGGTTTAACACCACTCTCAAATGCACTTACAAATGATTATGCAAGTACCAATTTAAACACTTAACAAGAATTATACTAAATTGTTTCATATTTTGTTATCCATCATATATTTAAAACTCACAAAGCATCAAAATATTACCACAACAACCACAATATTCTAGAAAACTCTAAGGACAAACTATTACTCAATAATCGCATAAAACACACAGATGTAAAACATTTATTAGATGTCATCCATTCAACTCCTACTGATGCTCAACACCAATCTTATCATGCACTAAATTACTCTAGTAATTCTCATTAATGATTGACAATTATCTTAATTATAGAATATATATTTGTTGTCCTACTTTTAGATTCAACCATATAAATATTTATAAACACAGATCCAACATTCTCATCTTATGTTCAAAACTTAGAGCAAAATAGTATCAAAACATCAATATTCTTCCATTCATTTAAACACAACAGATAAATTTAGCATGACATGAAGTATGTAAATCAAGCATCTATATTTGTTCACTAAGTTTCTATAGAAAACATTAATTTAGGATTAATAACTAAAGACAGAAAATCTCACATATCTTTAGCATAACATTCACAAATAATTAGAAGAGACTATTGAAACCAAACAACCCAATTCATCCAATATAGTATGAGAGTTCTTAACATTCTAATTAGAGTAAAGTCCATTACCGGTCCTTAAATTTTTTATGCTGTGTCATCCCGGTCCATAAACTTTTAAAGTATGTCATCCCGGTCCTTAAACTTTCAAAGTGTGGCAATATCCTATGTAGTTGTAGCAGTGAACTTTTTATGCTGTGTCATCCCGGTCCATAGACTTTCAAAAGAAATTGCCACACTTTGAAAGTTTAAGGACCGGGATGACATACTTTAAAAGTTTATGGACCGGGATGACACAGCATAAAAAGTTTAAGTACCAGTAATGGACTTTACTCTTCTAATTATATAATTAATTCAACTATGCTCTATGCTTCCATATGGCCATAACAATTAAGTTATAATAACATACTCCAACTCACTATTCATCATAAAACATCTACAGAGCACTATCACATTTAATCAGTTTCACACATAAAGAGGTTACTTAAAATTATTTATGCACTACTTCATTTTCCCAATCTTAACATTCCATGCCTTACCAATATTTTTTTTTTCAAAAACTGGGCATTAAACTTAAAGACACAAGTTACTCTAAAAACACAAGGGTTTAAAATTTCCACATACATATGGCTTACAAAAGATATTCTCTTTGACCCCAAAAACAAAATATTAAGCCAATAAATAAGGCGTAACCCTCACTAAATGGTAAAACCACCACAAAAAGTCAACAAGATAAATTTGGCAAATTTCAAGTAACAAGAATAGTTCAATGATCAGAGAGAAACTATAATTCCTTAATGGAGCAAAATAGCCAATGAGAAATCATCATCAACACCATAAGCAAATAACCCATCAAAACTCATAGAGAAATAATAATTCCCCATGGACAAAAATATGCAATAGAAACTTGTCCCCTACCATTTACAACTACGATTATCGAAGAGAAACTCTTTGCTTGTCATGTACCACACATGGTGACACGGTCTACTCACGCCAACGGCTATAACCATGGTCTCTACCTCTCTTTATCACTACCCATCTCAATTAAACAATCACGCATTACAATTATAAGCAACATTTCACAACAACACTTATTAACCATAAAGTTCCAGAATTGTAAATGCAATGCTTGACCCGAAAATCTATCCTACTGTGCACCAGTGTGTCAAGTTTTATTTCAAACAAATTAATTAGCCTAAATCATATTTCTAGAAATTATCCAACCTAATTTATTTTTTAATACAGATTTACCAATCCTAGTCCAAGTTTTAGTTGAATATCAAGATTAAACTATCAATTTCGTATTACGGACCTAAAACCTGCTCTGATACCAACTATAACACACCGGCTTAACAAAAACTCAAGATATCACATACACTAGTATCACTACCAATTTTATCCAATATACAATATTTACCAACAACTAAGCTTCAAGAATAATTATTTAACATAATAGTAAACATAAATTTCAGCAACACTGTATGTCATAAACTGAACTTAATATGAACCAACAATAACCAAGATGAATCATTAATAAGTCTAAGTTAAGTAAAACACCAAGTAGCCATATTATGAACTATGAAGACTAAGGGAAATCATGAATTATCTAATCAATGGTATGGAAACTAATAAGTTGTTCATGTACATAAGTGATAAGTTGCTAGGTGAAGTGAAGAGCTACAATGTGCAATGTTCAATGGTATACTTCCACCCAATGCATGTCGCCTTCAACGTTTACCTAAAAACAACAAATAATCAAGGGTAACTCCACGACTTAGCAAGCACAAGGCAGAACAATAAATGAATCTACATCATTTTAACCATTTATAATCATTTACTATTAACTCAAATTTTCACATCCCATTCTTATCAAATCTCATCGACATATCTCAACATCTCATCTCAATTTCTCTTAGTGCAATACAATGCTCATGCTTATATCTCCTCTGTAGCTGATACCACTATAGCGGAAGGCACACCTATCGTGTCACCCTCTACCTCCATCTCATGGAGATGCCTACCAAAGTAGTTATTTCTCTCCATCACATGGAGGTGCCTACCTCTATATGTCTTACTTAAGAGAACATTAGAATACTTAAATAGCTTTACTCATAGATATAGACTTTCTCACTGTCCTGGTTCATAATGCATATATCATGTCATTATTGCCATTTTTCATCAATTTACCACATACCACAATTATCATTAAATTAATATCATATTGAACAAAAGGATAATCAAAATTAGTATGTGACATGAATAATTTAATAATAGCGAGCAATTATTAATCATCATCTATCATTCTACCAAGTACTTGCCTTTTTAGTTGTGATGAGTGGTTTGATTAGAAGATTACAACACAACCAATGATACTTCTCGTACAATAATTACTCAATCTCAATTCAAGCTGCAACAGTCCAAAATAACACTTAATTGACAACACTCCTACACGCCCCCTAAATTTACAATTTCTCCTTTTACCAGATAGCCACCCCTGCTATCCCGATACTAAAATCACCATAACTTTCACCTCACAACTTAGCAAACCATACTAATTCTAGAATCTACACAAATTCTCTTCATTTTCTTAGTTGGCCATAGTTCCCAATTAAATCATCTAAACTCTTATTTTTAATCTAGAAGACAGATCTATCATCTTCTAGACAACAAGTTTAAAAATTCCATATCTAATTTTTTACACATGCAAAAGCAGTGAACCATAACATTTCAGAAACTACAGAAAATTGCTACATTTTTTCTAGTTATGCCCAAAATTTAATTCTGCCATTTAACACGCTAAATTAATAATTTCCCACAACTGTGTCCAGTAGCAACTGGTGTCTGCAGAGCAGTATTCCCAAAATCATAACCTCGGTTCAACCCATCCAAAATTCATGTTCTTAGACTCTCTTGAATGCTTAGACAATTACCTACAATGTTCATGTAGATCAAATATCCAAATTAGTTGGCTTACTATTTTTAATTAATAGATTAACACGTGTTACCAAAATACAACCAATTTACCAGACAACGGGCTTACAAAATTCATATCTCAAATCTACTCATCTGATCGACATGAATAAATTTCACAAAAAACTATAGAAATCCTTTACAAATTTGTAGTAGATGATATTCTCATATTACACCTATACATTACCCGTAAAAATACTACAACAATAAAACAAATTATACCGATCCACTTTTCGATCCCCTAACAAACCTGTGCACCCTCTCTCTAATCTGGGTTTGTAATCTCTAATTAAATAAACAAGTAGAGGGTGATGTGGATGCACAGTGTGCTTGCATGCTGTAGCGGGTGACGTTGCATTGGCACGCTACAGATGGCGCGTGGCTTCACATGCGGACATGCAGCCGACAAAGACCCTAGCGCAAGAAAGCAACGGTCGAAGGATTTGGTTGGTGCGAGAGCAGCTGATAGGTGGCGAAAGGCAACTTGTCTGTTCCAGATGAGTGAAGCGGGTGCCGCTGCAGTGCGTGGTGTTGGCTCTGGCATGCGGCGAGCAAAGCTTGGCACAGTGATCGAGGAAGCTGGCAAACCTAGTTTGAAGCGATGGCGACTCGACCGATGAGCAGCAGAGAGCCTGCGCGAGATGGGGTGTTTGGTTGCCAGCCACAGTTTACCACATCTAAGGTTAGGCAAGTTTGACCAACTCAAGGAGCTGTTTGGTTGCAGCCACAATTGTGGCAAGATTCCCTTCCAGCAAACTAGGTCCCACGCGTCAATGACTCAAAAAAGTGTGGCAAGATTCCCTTAGGCTTGCTAAGGTGTGGCAAAGAATTTGAGCACCTCAACTTAGGCACGTGTGGTAATTTTTGTTGGCAAAGTGTGGCTAGCAACCAAATAGAAAGGACAGAAATTAGGGTGACTAGGGTTTTTATGGTCCACTTCTCCCCCGTGGTCCTTATACGATAGCACAAAATTGATGTGACGTCTAACTGCCCATAGGTCTCGTGTTGGAAATATGCCCTAGAGACATTCATGGAGATGATTTTGTTTCGTTATGTTCATGATTTATTGGATAATTTATTATCTTGTTCCTTGAATGACATTGTCAATATTTATTATCAAGTGTGTGACTTGATTGTGAAACTCTATATTTCTGCAATGATTATTCTTAAATGCTCCCTAGTCAAACATATGAGGACACATATTAATAGACTAGCATATGTATTGGTTGATGACCATGTTTCACGGGTCATAAATATAAAGATATTGAACCAATAATATGGACACATGTTAGAGAACATGGGGTTGGATCGACCCACCATGGAACACTGTGAGAATGTTGCATTCGTACTGTCATCAGTTGGTTTCATTTACAAAGCGTATGCTATGTCCTTAAGACTTGAGATCGTCGCACGTACTCAAGATGCATAATGACTGACTTAGGGGTTGCCAAACACTACTCCGTGACTGGGTAGTCATAAAGGTAGCTTTCGGGTTTTGTCATGATGTATGCTTTGAGGCATGGTCGATCAAGATAGGATTTGCCCCTCCATGCAACAGGAGAGATATCTCTAGGCCTCTCGAGTGATTGGATTCCAGAAATGCATGGCCATGCTATTCACGGTTAAAGAGTTAACCGTAGTCAGGAATTCAAGTCACGCAATCGAGAAAGAGTGGTTGAGCTAACTAAACAAGGATGACACATAATCGCCTTGAGTTTAACCGATATCGTGAGGCAAAGGGAAATGCATGAGTTTTGTTGAGGTTCGTCCGATATGATCTTTGCATATACTTGGGAGTCGGTATGTCTTGCTAGGGGCCGCTGCCGATTAGTGGACGAGTAGGAGTGCTCGTGCCATGTCTAAGTGTATGTGAACCTATAGGGTCGCACACTTAAAGGGCTGGGATTTAATTCGGAGAGTGATCCGAATTCTTATGGGCCATGAGTTCCTAATGGGCCTCCAGTTCGAGACCCATTATGATGGATGCCTATAAATAGAGGGGAGGTGGCATAGGGTTTGATGTGAGAATTTCGGAATTCCCGAAACCCTAGTTGCCACACCTTCCTCATCTAATACCGCGCAGCCGGCGCTAGCACTCCGGCGCGTGGTGTTCCTGCCTCGTACGTGTGGATACCTTGGAGGTGTTGATACGAAGCTTCAACACTAGGACGATCCGCAACTTGTGACGATTACAAGGAACTGAAGGAGGAGACGTTCTGCTAGTACGACTACAACTGCATCAACGCGCTACATCGACTCTACTTCCGCTACGAGTCTGCGCGTCTAGTGGTAATCCCGTGATCTATTACTAGAGGAGATCCTCTTTTACGCGGTAGAATTTTTGAAATTTTGCTTGCATAGCCTACCCGTAGATCTACATCTCGTTCTCAAAACCAACTCTTCTAAAAAAATTGAACCATCTTCTTTTTATATATCCCCTTTTATCTATTTATGCTTCGGTCCTTAGGAGAGATTTTTTTCTAGAATATTACATATTACCCCTAATTATCACAAAAAGTATTTTTTACATTAGGTTGTTAGCCCATCTCTGGAGCAGGAAAATTCGAGTCAAATAGTATTTAGTATATTATTTATTTGATAATATCCTCAAATGCGGCTGAAGATATTTGAGCTAATGCCCAGAAACAATCCATATACATAGTCAAGAACGAAAAGACACTTTCCTAGCTGGCTCTGTCATTATCTTGCACCCCCAGGGATAGCTCTGAGCTAGAAAACTGGACGCCAAACCCAACCAACCTTACAGGAATCGAGCATACGAACGCTCCTAGGTAACAATTAGCGATTTAAAGATAGATTTTCAAGGGAAAAAACATTGTGGGTTCATTTTCATTTGAGAAAATTACACGAAGTCTAAGATATTTTGGCACCTCTGTGAAAGAAATCCTCATATGTATTGTAATAAAAGTTTACATGTACCTTCATAGTTTTTTTGTCAAATGTTTTAGTTGACCAACTTAGTCGTCTTAACGATTTTGCGGTGTATGTGGTCATGCATGCCTGCCACCTTTATGGTATTGATGAGGTGCACACGTAGTTTGTGACTTGTCATTGTTTCATTCTAGTAACAAAATAGGAGTTTGCTAACCAGTACTATTTTTTTGGCTGGAGAGTACTCAGAATTCTCACCTCTACATCTTCATCAAGATTCGTGCTCCAGTTTCATCTCCGATGATGGCAGTGACCTCTCAGGTGACAAACTGCGGTGAGTTAAAGAGTTCGGGTTCACTCAACTTAGCGTTTGGCTTCATCGTGTAACACCCCATTTTCAAAACCTCTGCCTAATGTAAAATCTCAAATGTATGTTAATGAAATTAAAAGCTTTTATTCTCAGTTGGCTATTCTTTTTGCTTCCAAATACATATATATGTATATATATGTATATATGCATATATGTGTATATCCTAGAAAATGCAAGAGTACTCAAAAATAAAAACCTTGCTCCATCTCCAGGGAAGAAAATCAAGTTAACCTTATAAAAAAAAGAGATATACTTCAAGGATTAAAGGATTTAGGAGGCTAAGAATGTGAAGAAAAGATATATGCATGTGTATATGTATATATACCCGTATACATATACGCGTATGTATATATTATTAAAGGGAAATTCTCCCCAGCCAATCCTGGCCATCCATTTCTTCCCCCATGCCATCTCAGCCATTCATTTTCTTTCTTCATGGTGGCAGAGCCCCCTCCTCCTTCCTGATTCCAACATGGCTCCAACGCTTCCTCTTGCAGCTTGTCACCATTTGCCACCAACCTCGTCGGTGAGTTATTGCGGTGTCAGCCCTCGTCTTCAGCGTCTCTCCTCGCCTTCTGCGCCCGACAGCGGCAGCGCCCCAGGCACGCCTCCTTGCCCTCGTCTTCAGCGTCGTCCTGCCATGCACGCCACCTTGCTTCCCGACGCAACCACTCCCGGCCCTTATAAACGACACCGCTTGCCTCATCGCCTCCTCTGCCGTGCGCGCTCCGCCGGGAATCCCCTCCTCCGGACACCACCGGTCACCGCCGGAACCCCTTGAGCTTTCCCCCGTTTTTGCCATTGCTCCCTCTTCCTCCTCCCCGGCCTAATCGATCTCTCCATTCCCGCAGGCCGCCGGCGACGCCGTTCTTCACCGACCCCCGGCATTGGAGCCGCTCGGTGAACCACCGCGCCGCAGGGCAATTAAGCGCGCCCGGAGCACCACGGGACCGCCCCAAGCCCGACCCTCACCTCGCCGGACCCGCCTCCTTCCCAGGCGAGCCGCCACCGGGGTCCTCCTTCACCGCCGAGCCCATCCCCGCCGCCAGCACACTCGGCTCCACTCCGGCCGCCGCCCATGCCGTAGGTGAGGTCAGTGACACCCGTGGGTGCTCCCATGGCGAGCTATTGAACTCCTCCGGCCCGAGTCGCCGGCACCCAACTCCCCTATTTAGCCGCCGCCATGCCTGTCGCCGGTCGCCGCCAGGCCGTCTCCGGTCGATTCCGCCCTCCCCGAGGTGCGCGCCGGTCTGCGCGGCCCATTTTTGCCGGCGCCGCCGCACCTCCCTGCCCGTTCCGCCGCCGGCGAGCTGCCTCCCTCGCGGCCGGGAGGAACCAGAGCAGACAGCAAGCAAAACTCTAGTTAAGCTCATTAAAATCTGCCCTAATACACCACTTATTTTGTCCAAAGCCGGCACTTAAAGGGGCATCAATGCTGCTAATTAAGGCCCACCCGACAGCAGCCTATACCCTCTCTCTTCCTTTGTATTTTTCGGATTTTCTAGAATTTGAAACTTTAAAATGCTATAACTTCTTAACCGTAACTCTGAATTTGACGAAACCAACTTCTAAAATTTTCTAAAATCAAGACCTGTCTAATGGTTCTGGTTTGGTTCAATTCCGAGTTCATTTGAGTTGTTTTATTTTATTTGGTTCTTATTCGGCTCTCGTTTTCTCGTGTTGCTTTTTCCGGTTTCTCCCGTCCGAGTAGAGTTCGACAACGCGAACGAGACCCCGCTTGAAGCAGCACAAGACCCCCAAGCTTTCGATCCAGGCGAGTCAATACTTTGATCATTTTGCGCCTACATTTTATGTGAAACTATGTTTGTTTTAAACTATGAAAATTGCATGCGATATTTTATGTGCTAAAAGTATGTAAGTCTTAAGGTAGATAACAACCTTATGTCCACCTAATAATATAAACACCACGAGTACATTTGAACTCCCATGATCATTTGTCGCCCTAGATATAAACACTAGTATGGTAGTTATATGACTTATTATTGCCATGCTAAAATTTGTCAAGTCCAGAGTTCTAGTAACCCTGTTAATCCCTCTTTAATCATGAACACTAGATTTGAGATAGTCATGGGATGTACATGGCTGAACAAATATGTTGATTTGTGTTATGCTTCTCAAAACCCTAAAATCTGCTGAACCTGTTTGGGCGGGTTGAAAGAACGGTGGGTGTGGATGTAACACAGGGGATTGTGGAATGAACCGCCCGAACAATTTAAGGACTTAATCCTGTGTGGACCCTCCGTGTATAACAGTACAACCACAAGCTGGCATATTGTAGGCTTGGCTGAATAATTTACTGAACTCTCTATTCATTTCACGGAGAACGTGTGTAGGTGGGTAATGAAAGCCCCACTTGGAATGGGACACCGGATGTAGGTGACGTCGCCTAGGATAGCGTATGTGGAGAGTGGAGTCCGACTGCGCTAACCTATGGTGGACATCCCGCACAACCTATGGACGTAACCCCATAGGAGTGAAATGCTAGAGTGTGAAGTATTGTAAAGGCCTCGTGATATTTTCTCGATCTGCATGTCAAAGGCATCATGAAGAAACATCGAGACAATTATCTCTTGTGGGTAAAGATGTACAGTCTCTGCAGAGAACATACACAAACTATTCGAATAGCCGTGCCCACGGTCAAGGGCAGACATGGAAATCTTCCTCGAGTTAGTTCTATTTCAAAAACTTTTAGAGGTTGGGCATGAAAATTTGCTAGGTGGATGTAGTCTAAACTTTGAAAAAGTTATACTGGAGGGATGTACTCCAGTATTGGAATTAAGGTGGATGTAACCTGCTATGCAAAAATGTTAGTAATTGGTGGATGTAACCATAAAATATGGTGGATGTAACCGTAAAATATGGTGGATGTAACCATAAAATATGGTGGATGTAACCGTAAAATATGGTGGATGTAACCATAAAATATGGTGGATGTAACCGTAAAATTTGGAGTTGGAAACTACTCCGTTTATTGTACACTTTTAGTATTTAAATCATAAGTCCTTGAAAAATGCTAGGTCATAGAAATTTTAAATTATGGTAATTCCAAATGTCGCTTTATGCAAATAAAAGAACCCGAGCCACCCTTGAATAGCCTTGCATCTATAATTTTATGCATTCTGTGTGTTGGCTCGCGGAGCACGGTTGTTTGTGCTCAACCTCGCTCTTAACCCCCCCCCCTTTCAGAAGATGTGAGTCAAGAGCACTACGCTTATCATGAGGATCAGGATGCCGAAGGAAATGAAGATGGTGGTTACTAGAATAGGCCTCGGTAGTCTTGCCTCTCGCCTCAGTCCAGTTGACCAGGCTAGTTTTGGCGGGTGCCTTCGTTATTAGCCAGGTCCCTGGTTAATAGCGTTGGTACTCGGGTTATCCCAGTCGCTTGCCTGTGGTGAGTTGTGCCCCCTACGCTATGTACGCTTCCGCTTCTGCTTTTATGTATTGTAAGACATTTGGCCTGACGGCCCTATTGTAACCCTGGCCCGACGTGGTCTACTTGAACTCTGGTATTGTAATGTATGAATTTATCGTGTATGAAATGATGCAGCGATGTATCTGTGAGCATTATCTACTGATCCAGGGAATAATGCAGTGTTATCACAGAGGATCGCAGGTATTAAACTTGGGGTCCGACACATCGGGACCCCGGTTATATAGTGGGGGTTGGCAGTGTAGTCAAGCGGCCGTGGTGCCACTGGCTGTGGGCACGAAGAAGGGCGATGGGCAACAGCCGGTGGGCGAAACATCCACGGACAGAGACAATGGAGTTCTATAGGGAGCAACAGATTGTGGTGTAAATATTACAGACGGTTTTTCACTAAAAACTGTCTGTGATAGCTATAATCATAGACGGTTTTTAGTGAAAAACCATCTATGATATCTAGCACAGACAGTTTTTAGTTAAAAACCGTCTGTGCTATTCTCTTCTACCCCTAAATCTATTTCTGTTTATCGGCTAGCCTCAGGAAATGCTAGCCATGCTCTCTGAAACAAACAGATCAACATGTACATGTATACATCCAATTCACATCTCAATTCATTTCACAAACATAAAACATCTATTTCGCAAATCAATTAATTGAAATGAGAACAAGCAAATATAGTATGAAACACAATACACATTTTATTTTTATTAAGATTAGAGCCTACCATTACAAGAACAGACAGAAAAACAACAAACAACAAAGAGGAGGAGAACAACAAATAGGTTGCCCATTTAATTAACACAACAAGAACAGAGAAAAGCAAAGATCCTCTATGCCTAGGCCTTCTCGCTCCTGATGCAGCGCACGAGCTGGATGTCTTTGACGCCCACCATCTTCGGTGTTGATTGAGCGCTGTCTTGTGCATCGTCTACTTTGTGAGGCTATTATGGTATGGGTTAAGGAGGAGGAGGAGAACAACAAAGAGGAGGAGAACAGCAAGGAAGAGAACAGAAAGAAGGTTGGGTTCTAGTGATTATTTATAGGGGAGGGTGTGCGAAATTTTTTGGCGCAGGGACGGAGAGGCAGAGCTACGATCCGTGGGGTGAGGATTGTTGGATTTCTATTGGTTAGGATTGGGTTGAGGAGGATCGACGGCCCAGCAGTCAGATTATCACAGACGGTTGGTAGCTAGAACCGTCTGTGATGAATGAATATCACAGACGGTTCTATATGCCAACCGTCTGTGAATTAGAGCACCAAATTTTATACACCGATGCAATATAAAAAACTAGTCTCAAAAGATAAAATAGCAAAGTTTTATATGCCTCGTATTTTATCTTTTCAGACTAGTTGTTTATATTGCATCGGTATATAAAATTTTGTGCTCTAATTCACAGACGGTTGGCATATAGAACCATCTGTGATATTCATTCATCACAGACGGTTCTAGCTACCAACCATCTGTGATAATCTGACCGCTGGGCCCGTCGATCCTCCTCAACCCAATCCTAGCCAATAGAAATCCACCAATCCTCACCCCATGGATCGTAGCTCCGCCTCTCTATCCCCGCACCAAAAAATTTCGCACTCCCTCCACTATAAATAATCACCAGAACCCAGCCTACTTTCTATTCTCCTTCTTGCTATTCTCCTCCTCTTTGTTGTTCTCCTCTTCCTTGCTGTTCTTCTCCTCCTCCTCCTTGACCCATAGCCCCACGAAGCAGACGATGCACAAGGCAACGCTCAATCAACGCCGACGATAGTGGGCATCAAAGACATCCAGCTCGTGCGCTGCATCAGGGGCGAGAAGGCCTAGGCATAGAGGATATTTGTTTTTCTCTGTTCTTGTTGTGTTAGCTAGATGGGCAACATATTTGTTGTTTTGGGATATTGTAATGGTAAGCTCTAATCTTAATAAAAATAAAATATGTGCTGTGTTTCATACTATATTTGCTTATTTTCATTTCAATTAATTGATTTGCGAAATAGATGTTTTATGTTTGTGAAATGAATTGAGATGTGAATTGGATGTATGCATGTACATGTTGATCTGCTTGTTTCAGAGAGCATGGCTAGCATTTTCTGAGGCTAGCCAATAAACAGAAATAGATTTAGGGGTATAAGAGAATAGCACAGACTGTTTTTAGTTAAAAACCGTCTGTGATTATCGCCTATCACAGACGGTTTTTACTTACAAACCGTCTGTGATTATCAGCTATCACAGACGGTTTTTAGTGAAAACCGCTATGATATTTACACCACAGACGGTTTTCGAACCCGTCTGTGATAACCTTCGATTATCACTGACCTATAAATTTAGACGGTTCAGAAAACCGTCTGTAATGACGTTTTTGAACCGTCTGTAATAGGGTTTTCTGTAGTAGTGACATGACGCATGGCAATTTAGGAAGTGGATCGCGAGAGAAAAAGGATGAAATTAGGAGGATTATCTATGTAGGTTCGGTTCCTATTTTCCTACGATCTGGGATTATTTCTTAACTAGATTTTTGTTCTTTTTAAGTAAGACTAAGTCAAAGATTTTTTTTTAGTCATGTGTTTTACTAAACTGAGTTAGGAGATGACGCGTTCATTATAAATGCGTTTTTAGTCATGTGTTTAGGGAGCTGAGTTATATAGGAGATGACGTGTTCATTATAAATGCGTGTGTGGAGTTGGTTTCCTAGAATTTCTGTACAAGGATTTATTAGGGAATTGTAAACATGTGTGTTTAGGACTTAATGTACGTGAGCCTTTTCGGCCAGGAGGTGCGTGCGTAGGTGATGGCAGGGCAATGTCATTGCCCGTGTAAGTGAGATATATTTTTTACTTACAGTTTTGCTATTGCACAGGTGAATAAAAATTTTTTATCTTTCAGTCACCTGAAATTGCACTCTCAATCAACTGAAATTACAGCCCCCCTCGAAAAAAAACATCTGCAACTTTAGGTGATTCAGAGTGCAACTTCAGGTGACCTGAAATTGCACTCTCAATCAACTGAAATTGCAGCCCCCCTCCAAAAAAAACACTTGCAACTTTAAGCGATTCAGAGTGCAACTTCAGATGACTGAAAGATAAAAAAATTTTAATCACCTGTGCAATAATCACTCCCACTTACTTAAGAGGTAAGAAAACAGAAAATGCCGAGTTGGGCGCATATGATGTATCGCTTGTTTTTTGTGAATTTCGACCAGGAAGAGTCATAAGAGCAAGTTTAATAAGGCTGACTGTGCTAGCTACAAGAGAATCCATATCAGCATAGTCCTATGTGGAGGGGAGAGAAAAGGAGAGAGAGAGCCAAGCCGGCTCCCATGCAAGAGTCAGGCTATAGCACAGGAAAAGAGGCGTTATCCATGTATGTACCAATAGAACTAACTGCTATACCCATGCATGTATTAAATTATCAATACCCATGTATGTATTAAATGATTGAGAGCTCTTGTGGAGACAACTTATAGCCAGCTTATTGTATGAGTTAGCTGTATTATTATCTTTTGATGACATGGAAATATATTGGAGATAGCAGCTATCTATACTATTAAACTTGCTCTAAAATGTCAGTCGGGCGCATATGATGTGTCTTGTTTTTGTGAATTCCGATTGGGAATTACACTTGGCGTGGGATTCTAGACGAGAGTTTACTCGTTGGATTGTGAGATCCTCTCGTCTCAGGTTGTGCATCGTGATACATGCGGTTCGAGACGTCTACCTTGGTAGAGTTTGGCGGAAAGATTAAAGGCTGCGCATTAAAGATAGCACCGTGAAAAATTAAGCCAACGTACACGCACCCGTTAGTTTTACTAGTCGGCCGTCCGAGGTTGTGCATCGTGGTACATGCGGTTTGGGACGCCTACCTTGGTAGAGTTTGGCGGAAAGATTACAGGCTGCGCATTAAAGAGAGCACCGTGAAAGATTAGGAGCATCTCTAATAGTAACTTATGAACTAACTTTAAGAGCAACTCCATCCTATTAGTCATTTCTCCCTCTCTATTTCTTAGGATGAAGAGGCTAGCTATTATTTTCAGCTCTCTATTTGAGTTAGCATTCCAATGGCCTAGCTATTTGAGAAGCGAGTGAGGAGGCGCTCGCCAAATCTAACTAGCGGCCGGGAGAAAATAGCGACTCGATAAAAATGAAGAGGAGGATAAAGAACCAATTGGAGTCCATTTCTTGAGTCATATTAGGTAAATATACAATGAAGAGCAGGATAAAGAACCGGTTGGAGTTGCTCGCATATTATTTCATATTTTAATAGAAGAGAGAAAAGCTATCTCTTGATCAAGAACTAGTCTCATACACACATTCCAAGATTATATGAGAGTGTCATGTGAGGCTATTTATGTTATGAGCTATGTGCTAAAAGTTAAGTATTATTGAAAAAGTTATCTTAGAGTTAGTTACTAGCTCGTACTGTTGAAGATGCTCTTAGTTTTACTAGTCGGCCGTATCAGGCGGTATCAAAGCCTCCATTCATCACGCCATGGGCTGATTGACCATTCATCACGGTATGGGCAGATTGATCGCTTTTCCGACTGAATTTTTGGAACAGATTGCAATGGGATTTATTGGTTCTGAGTTGGAGCGTTGTGAGAAGGATCCATCTAGACAGTCTGAGTTGTTCATGTGTTACAGGCCTATTTTTCTTGGTTGAGACTTATAACTTTTGGCTACGACTTATAACTTTTAGGCTGTTCGTATAAGAGATTACAGAGTAACAGAAACTCATGTACGGTTTTTACCGATATAATTGAAGTCAGTACAGTATGTACTACAATTAACTAGTAGACCTCATCTTGAAAAAACACCCCGTTTAAAAGCTAGTTACTATAGAAAAGTCTAAAGCAAAAGCCAAAAGCTAAAAAAGAACAGGGCCTACATCTGTTGTCAAATGGGTGCGGATACGGGCCTATTCTTTTTGGCTGAGCCTTATGACTTTTGGCTGCAGCTTGTGACTTTTGGACTGTTCGTTCGAGAGATTATAGAGTAACAGAAATTCATGTGTGGTTTTTACCGATATAAATGAAGTTGGTATAGTATATACTTCAATTAACTAGTAGACCCTATCTTGAAAAGAAACTTCATTTAAAAACTAGTTACGGTAGAAAAATCAAAAAAATTAAAAGTTAGTTATGGCAGAAAAATAAAAAAATAAAAACTGAAAAAGAACAGAACCTACATATGCTATTGTCGTGGATCAATATTCTTGGATTAATGTTGCTAGTAAGACTAATGGATGTTTTGAAGTTACCCACGATGCCACATATGAAGCCGTATACATTGTGGTGGAAGAATAAGGGTATTAAGATCACGCATCAAGTGAAGGTACAATTTTCTTTGTGCGGTCATAATGATGCTATTACATGTGATGTTGTTCCTGTGCACATATTCGTTTGCGCATTGGTGATCAGGAAACCTTGAACGGCCCGGTAGGCATGGCAACGGGAGTTTTCTTTTTCTGCCAACTGTTTCTCTTTCCTTTGGGGAGGACGGCGCCGGTGCATCAACTCTTATACTCTACAAAAGTACTTTTCTGATTGTCAACGACGAGATTGTGCATACACTTCTGTTGAAGAAAAGAATATGAAAAGAAAGGTGCAAGGCGTCGAAGGCAACAAGGTGGAGAGGGATAGCGCTGGAGTTTGTTCCAAACCCAGTGTAAAATCAAGGGAACGGTGTCACTACTACAGAAAAGATCATCACAGACGGTTCGAAAATATCATCACAGACGGTTTTGTGAACCGTCTGTATTTATGGGTCAGTGATAATCGAAGGTCATCACAGACGGTTTTCGAACCGTCTGTGATTATCAGCTATCACAGACGGTTTTTGAGTAAAACCCGTCTGTGATAGCTGATAATCACTGATCATCACAGACGGTTTTTAAGTAAAAACCGTCTGTGATTATCAGTTATCACAGACGGTTTTACTCAAAAACCGTCTGTGATATTCCCTTCAACCCCTAAATATATTTCTGTTTATTGGCTAGCCTCAGGAAATGCTAGCCATGCCCTCTGAAACAAGCAGATAATCACAGACATAAAACATATACAATTCACACATCTCATTTCATTTCAGATACATTTCACATCTCAATTCATTTCATAGACATAAAACATCCAATTGACAACGCACTTCATTTCACAAACATAAAGCATCCATTTCGCAAATCAATTCATTGAATTGAAATAAAATATCCATTAACAAATACACAATTGTAAAAGATCTACACTGCATTTGCACTTAGAATTACAATAAAAAAATCATTCTGGGTAGTGGAACTCTACATCTGATCTTACGACTTTAGTCCACAAAAACCAAATGAACTCTCCTCGAATTTTTGCAAAATCCGGCTGTTTCAATGCAGATGTAGAGATGGGCGCAGCCTGTCAATAGGAATATCAACGCGCGCACATATAAAACTTGACATGTATGAAATAAATGTGGGAAGATTGACAAACCTTAGGAGTGGTGATCTTGGTGGAATCGATGAGTAGTCTCATATGGTGGCACACGTAGTATCCACACGTGTTGTCCGGCTGCTGCTGGTGGCTCTGCAAAAAATAGAATGTGTTAAATCAAGTGGCATTACTACTAAGTGTTGTTTATGATTAATTAATGTGTAGCTAGCGAATACCCAAAAATTGCGATCATGTTTCAAGGGCTTGGCCCCTGTCGTCGAGCCACGTGTTTGTTGAACGTATGTGGCGAACGACCTTCGTTATTCGAAAAAGTTAGATTAGTCATTCGGAAGGAAAGAAAGAGTACAATGTACGTACCTATCGAGTATTTTGGCGATAGCTGTGTACTAGAATTTGTTCTTACTTAGAGAATCAAGGTATATAGCCTTGTTCCATTTTGGTATAATTACAATTAAAATCCAATGGAAGTGCTCAGTGTATGGCATAAGAACAAATTTCTTATCTTGGTGAGCCAGCAGTGCTTTTGTAATATAGTTCTCGACGAATGATGCATCCTCGTTGATGGTATCAATGGCGACCAAGCGTGGGTCCAGGAAACCAATTGGTGATTTCGATGATCTAGCTTCGGTCAGCATGAATCTATATATATACACAGAAAAGCAACAAATTGTGACATATATCGGTATTACGTGAACAAAAACTGTGATTGTACAGACTTACAGCGTCCAGCATCGAACGAGTGAGGCGTCGACAACGTTGAGCGTGAAAAGTTCAAATATATCGTCAAAGGTCACCGGGAAGACACATTCGTGAGCTTCGTGCACAAAATGTTCCGGCTTGAATTTGACAGTGATACCTGAGCGCCGTTCTACCTCTGGCCTATTGGACAGTTCCATATACCAAGTGTGGAATCTTTGGCAACCAAGTCCTAGTTTTAAGAGGTGCTCTTCCGGGAATATCATCGGCTCACCTAGCACGAATTTGCGGGCCAATGGCAGGTACGGGATATCGTCATCATCCTTCGTCTTTGATTTGCCTTGGCCACTACCTCGATTGTCGGTCGACTTTATGGTAGTCGACTGTAATGGTACAGACGGTGCAAGTTGCTTTGGCGAGAATAGCACCCGTGGAGATAGCACCAGTGCAGGTAGCTCTGCTTCGCACTGCACATGTGGAGATACCACCAGCGCATTTAGCTCTGGTTCGCGCTGCACTTGTGAAGATAGCACCAGCGTATTTAGCTCTGGTTCGCGCTGCACTTGTGGAGATAGCACCAGCACATTTAGCTCTGGTCCGGCCACCGGTGAAGAAGCCTCCAGGGAGATGTCGCATTTGGGCCACTGGATGAATGTTCCAATGGCCTGCCCTAGAGTCACGATCTCGTCGTTGGGGGGCTTCGGTAGCGGGACGACCTCAAAATTGACATGCACACCATCCACATTAAGTTTTGCAAAGCCTGGCGCTAAAGCTTAACCGTGCAGCATGGCCCCGATACCAGATGGATATGCCTGGCCCCAAACAGCGTGCAAGAGAACGGAAGCATATCTCACTTGGAGCCTGCACTTCGTAGGCTCCTACATAATGATACAGAATTACCTAGTCGAATAGGCCTATCAATGGAGCAAGCATTCGAGAGAATAATTATTACCAGGATGTCGTCCACAGAAAATCTGGCATCGGCTTGCGTCGGATTGGACGCGCAACTACTCGGACGGTTGTGCGGGCTAGCTAGCATAGGAGCGGTGGCGGCGGCCTGCTGACTTTCTGTCTGTTTCCGCACCTCATCTCTAACTACATGAGCCAGCTCACCCATTAGCTCCTCTCTAAGAGATGCCTTGATCTCTTCTCGTAGCCGTGCGTCACGCTCGGCTTTGTTTCTCTTCCTGCGCCGATACATGTCGGAGTCATCTTGGAAACCATGTTTTCAAAGAACGTAAAGGCCAAGGCCTCTCGTACGGCCTGGGTGCTCCTTGTTTCCCAGGGCCGCGGAGAGCATATCATTCTCCCTTGTTCTCTGGAATGATCCCAGGGTAGTATCAAAACTCAGCTCTTCCTGCAAGAGCACGATATGTCATTTCACTTCGTACGAAGTTGTGAAGTAATTACAAGCTACGTAGTTCGATCGATATCTTACCAGACGCTCGGACACTTGCTGGTCTGCAGGGTTTCGAAAGGAGACGTCCCCGATGTCGTTGTGGATGACCTTGCTCTAATCCAATTTCGAGCGCGGTCATCCGGGATATTGCTAAATGGCGGGGCGATGTCCTGCAGGGCTGCCAGTTCATCCTCCTTCGTCCACTGCGGGACTTTACCCGCATACCCAGCTGTGCCAAGTCTGTGGGGGTGTGTGTTTTTTGCCTGGAGGTCCTTGTGTGCCTCACTTGTACTTTTGAATTCTTCGGTCGTCTTCGAAGCCTTGAACTCTTTCCATTGTGGTTCCAGGAATGAGTATTTATGAAAGGGCGTTTCGTCTTTCTCCACGTAGTCCTTGACAAGCTTGCTCTTGAAGTTCTTCCATGCTTTGCACGCCCCTAGCAAGGCTTGTCGTTGCACGGCGTCTTGGTGTTCTTCTGGGATCTCGAACGATGCCAAAATTTCTGTCCACAGCTCTCTTTTTCGAGTCGCAGGCACGTCCTTCCACGAATTGAATGTGATCTCAATTCGTTCTCGTGCAACGATTCCAATCATGCTCTTCCATGCGCTTGCTGCTTTGCGAGGAAGGAGAGGGACCCTAGATACATCGACATGTGTGATGGTAAATTGGCCCTCAGGCTTCTTCGATAGCCCTCTTCCTTGGCGTCTTGATTTTGAAGCGGACGCCTCCGGCGATGGTGTTGAAGAATGCGCGGATGACATTTTGCTCAATTTGTGGGTCTATTAGAATAAGATAAGAAAGTGTCATACCATAAGATAAGAAAGTGCAATATCTATCTATTTCGCTCAATATAGGCGATTACAATACATATATATGTGTATATACATACATACATATACATATATATACCTACATATATACATATATAGAATCAATATCTATCTATTATTACTACAAGGTCTCTAAACAAAGTTCTATGAAACAAATGACACAAACTAGTGTACCCGGTTCATTGAACAGGGAACACTAGAGTGTGTCACTTGCTTCATGCCCCTTGAAGGTCTATGTGGCATATACTATTACTACAAGGTTGCTAAACAAAGTTCTATGAAGCAAATGACACAAACTAGTGTATCAGGTTCATTGAACAAGATACACTAGAATGTGTTACTTGCTTCATGCCCTTTGAAGGTCTATGTGACATATACTATTACTACAAGGTCTCTAAACAAAGTTCTATGAAGCAAATGACACAAACTAGTGTATCAGGTTCATTGAACAAGATACACTAGAATGTGTTACTTGCTTCATGCCCTTTGAAGGTCTATGTGGCATATATATGAAGCAATAAGCATCAATAATAGAATCAATAACAGTCTAAACATGAATATGTATGACAATGTAAAAGGCATGTATCAATTAAGACTAGCAACAAGCTCAAGTTTTAATTGATTAATTTGTGCTCTCAAATTGTAGGGTTGCACAAGATTAATCTTGGCTGTCCCGCTACTAAATCATATACTCTTCCTTGATTGGTTATGTCAAATAATGAATTCAGTCTTTTGAGCTCTAGATACAAACTCTACAATCTCAAGATCAAGATATATTCAGCATGCATATATTCAGACATCAGTATTCATACAGATCAAGACCATACAAGTTATCTTTACCCAATAATTCAGTCTTTTAACTTGTCAAGATTAAATCCTAACAGATCAATTTAATATCTTTGCCCAATAATTCAGTCTATAACCTGAAAACTGCATGAACCGACAGCTATTAGAGCACAAAGACCGAATGAACCAATCTCAGTATATGAATTTATCATCATCGAGCAACTGTAAATCCCACAGGCAATCTCAGTATATGAATTTGTCATCATCGAGCAACTGTAAATCCCACAAGCAATCTCAGTATATGGAAGATTAACAAACTTGCACAGGGAGGCGGCCGGCGAGGGCTCGGGGAGGCGGCGACGGGCTCGGGGGAGGCGGCGACGCGCTCGGGGAGGCGACGGGCTCGGGGAGGCAGCGACGCGCTCGGGGAGGCGACAGCCTCGGGGAGGTGGCGACGCGGTCGGGGGAGGCGACGGGCTCAAGGAGGCGGTGACGCGCTCGGGGAGGCGGCGACGCGGTCGGGGAGGCGACGGCCTCGGGGAGGCGGCGACATGGTCGGGGGAGGCGACGAGCTCGGGGAGGCGATGACGCGCTCGGGGAGGCGACGGCCTCGGGGAGGCGGCGACGCGGTCGGGGGAGGCGACGGGCTCGAGGAGGCGGTGACACGCTCGGGGAGGCGGCGACACGCTCGGGGAGGCGATGGGCTCAGGGAGGCGGCGACGCGGTCGGGGGCGGCGATGGGCTCGAGGAGGCGGTGATGCGGTCGGGGGAGGCGACGCGCTCGAGGAGGCGGCGACGGGCTCGGGGAGGCGGCGACGCAATCGGGGAGGCGGTGACGGGCTCGGGGAGGCGACGGAGGAGCGAGGAGGCGGCGAGATTTAGTAAGTGCAGGATACGCGGAAAACCCTAGACAGGGGGTATATGTAGGAGGTTTATTACAGACGATTCTAAAGTAAGAACCGTCTGTGATATTAATATCACAAACAGTTCTACATTTAGAACCGTCTGTGATAGTTTGACTATCACAGACGGTTCTTACGTTAGAACCGTCTGTGATAAACCTCCCCGGACTATAGTAATTAAGACAACACCAACCAGCTGCTGCGCATTCATACACACAACACAAATTAACCAGCTGCATTCATATACAACACCAACCAGCATAAATGCAAATTCACATATACACAATGTATTTCTTCACACATTTTCACATATACATAAATGTAAATTCACAAATACATCACACACATGCATATTGTTATATACATAAATGTAAATTTAGATATACATCACACACATGCATATTGTTATATATATATATATATATATATATATATATATATATATATATATATATATATATATATATATATATATATATATATATATGTCGTACATTCTCATTCTACTTGCTTACTTCCTTTAAAAATTAGCCCTTCATGATGATCAATGCGTACATAACTAGTTTCGTCACGTTGTTCGACGTCGTCGACCCTTATGCCTTTTCCAAAAGGAGGTAACTCGTCAAATTGATTGTATTCTTCCTCGTCCACTACATTCTCTACTCCAACAATTCTCCTTTTTCCATGAAGAACTACATGGCGTTTCTTATTTGCCGGGTCGGTTACATAGAAAACTTGAACAATTTGGTTGGCGAGTATGAATGGTTCATCTTTGTACCCGACACGTTGGAGGTCCACGGTAGTGACACCGTACTTGTCAACCTTCACCTGTGGGAGATGCACCCAACGGTAGCGAAATAAGGGGATCTTGAAAAGCACATAGTCGAGCTCCCAAATCTCTTCTATGAACCCATAGTATGAGTTTCTCGACCCATCAGTACTGTACGCATCTATGCGGACACCGCTGTTCTGGTTAGTGCTCTTTACATCCTGAGACTGCATATAGAATGTGTTCCTATTTATGTCATATCCTTACCATGTTACAACTGTAAATGTTGGCCCTTTTGCCAACCATGTCAGCATCTCACTTGGCGAGCTCCTAGCGATTTGCTCCTTCAACCATTGGTTGAACCGACTGTTGTGTTGCCTCATGATCCAAACATCCGGCCGCTCCGGATTCTGTTGCCAAAGCACATCCTTGTGCTGGTCGACATAAGGCGCCACTTCAGTCATGTGTTGCAACACCGTGAAATGGGCTTGAGTATACGTGTCAATATCTGCAGTGATTGCTTTCCTTCTGATAGTTCCAATACCCTTCAGCCTCCCTTCATAACGAGATTGAGGCACACCTGTCGGTTGAGTCTGAGCCATATAATCGACACAAAACTCAATGACCTCTTCGCTTGCATAACCTTCGACGATGCTGCCCTTCGGCCGAGATCGATTCTGTACGTAGGACTTGAGAATTCCCATGAACCTCTCAAATGGGTACATGCTACGTAGGAATACTGGCCCGCACATTATCAGTGCGTGTCGGTGCTAACTCAGGCCTAATGTCCATATCAGCCAAGTCAAGCCGTGCGTTGACGCCGTCCTTTGTTTTATCACGAATGTTCAGCAAGAGACCAATCAAGCTGTCGCATACATTCTTTTCTACGTGCATGATGTCGATGCAGTGTCGAACATCTAGGTACTCCCAATAAGGTAAGTCCCAAAATATTGATCTCTTCTTCCAGGTGTTCTTCTCATGAGCCCTCAATTTACGTCCCTTTCCGAGGACAACATCTAAATCCTTAACCATATCATAAACCTCGTGTCCCCTTAAATGCCTTGGAGCTGAACCGTCTTTCTTCTCTCTGTCAAATTGTTTCTTCATCTTGCGGTATGGGTGAGCCCTCCGAAGGAACCGGCGGTGACGCATGTAGACGGTTTTGCGTGAGTGTCTCAGCCACACACTCTCGGTACCATCTAAACAGTGAGTACAAGCTTTGGCACCTTTTGTACTATGGCCAGATAGGTTACCAAGGGCAGGATAATCATTTATGGTGCAGAACAATAAGGAGCGCAAAGTGAAGTTCTCTCAGTTGTATGCATCCCATACAAGTACCCCTTCGTTCCACAGTACTTTTAGATCTTCCACCAATGGTACTAGGAACACATCAATATCATTCCCAGGTTGTTTTGGCCCTTGGATAAGTATCGACAGTAAAATGTACTTTCGCTTCATACACAACCAAGGAGGAAGGTTATAGATGCAGAGAGTCACGGGCCATGTGCTATGTCGGCTGCTCATGCTACTGAAAGGATTCATTCCATCTGCACTCAGTCCAAACCTTATATTCCTTGGTTCTGCACCGAAGTCTGCAAAACTCCTATCGATGTTTCTCCACTGCGCAGAATCAGCAAGGTGTCTTAGCATTCCATCCTTTTTGCGCTCCTCCGAGTGCCAACGCAGCAGTTTTGCCTCCATTGGATTTGCAAAAAACCTTTTCAAACGGGGAATTATAGGAAAATACCATGCCACCTTAGCAGGAGGTCCTTTCTTCACCTCTGTTCCCTCGCCATCATCTGATTGATTGTTACGTTTGTATCGGGATGCGTTGCACATCGGACATACATGCATGTTTGCATACTCTTTACGGTAGAGGATACAGTCGTTCAGACATGCATGTATTCTTTCTACTTCCATTCTCAACGGACAAAGAACCTTCTTGGCTTTATACGTGGTTTTAGGCAACTCATTTCCCTCTGGAAGCATGTCCACTAAAAGGCCTAGCAGCGCCGTAAAACTCTTGTCGGACCAACCGTTGCTTGCCTTCAATTTCAAGAGTTCAAGCACGGCCAACAACCTCATGTACTTGCAGCACGTGTACAAAGGTTTCTCCGAGTCCTCCATCAAGCCTCGGAATTTAACATACTCTCTCTCATCATAGTTCTCTTCTACATCGCGAAGCATCTGATCCAGATTATCATCGTGCAACCTATCCGAATCCGAACCACAATCGACATCACCCGGCGGCATGTCATTCACTTCACCGGCGATGTCATCCGGCGGCATATCATTCACTTCACCGGCGATGTCATCCGACGGCATTTGATCATTCACTTCGCCATGACTGGTCCAACACGTATAACCCTTTTTGAAACCCCTCCGAATCAAGTGCGCTTCAATTTGCCCTCGGTTCTTAAACATCTTTAAATTCTCGCAGTTAGTGCATGGACAGTACATATATTCCACCCCCTTATTCAACATATCCTCCTCGGCAGCTCTTGTAAAAGAAGACACACCATTAATGTACTCTTCACTCACACGGCTTGCGGCATACATCCAGCTTCGGTCCTACATTACGCACATATATAACAACTTAGTATTACAAATTAAATTAACTAATTATTACTACATATATATCGGCCACATGTATTATATTGAGGCTTAATTTGCTAGCTCAATTCATATTATAAACACAACAGCTATTATATAACCAACAATTTTGCAAACCATCTTCAATTAATAACACTCACCAATTACTTATATCTAGAGCATGAAATTCATTACTAACCATATCTAGAGCAAATTTGTAATGCATGCAAAGAAAAAATGAAATTCATTACTAACCATATCTACAGCAACCAGGAAAATATAAGTGGCTTCAAAGCTCAATATCTGCCTCCTCCCACCAAATTAAGTGGCCTGAAATCGCCAAGCTTGCCTCCAGAGCGAAAGAGTAAAGCAACCAGCTAGATCTGAATCGAAATGAAGACAGATGCGGTCTGAGCAGCGCAATAAATACCTACTGCCATTATCACAGACGGTTTTTAATAAAAACCGTCTGTGAATTATCACAGACGGTTTTTAATTAAGAACCGTCTGTGATAACGAGCTTATCACAGACGGTTTTTAATTAAAAACCGTCTGTGATAATCTGGGATCATCACAGACGGTTTTTAATACAGACCGTCTGTGATACTCGTTTTCTCCGACGCCGCCAACACAGACGGTGTCCTAATTAAAACCGTCTGTGTTAGTGTTAGTCACAGACGGTTTTGTCAAACCGTCTGTGATTGGCCGTCTACTATTAGGCTTTCTGTAGTAGTGCGTGCAAGATGCTCACGACGTACGGTACAAGTTTCACCAACGCGGTTAGCAAGAATTTGGTTGATGCTTTGGGGCAATCCATGTTGAGACATCCACAACCGTACTACATGGAATGGTTATGTAATACCAGATAGCTATGGTTAAAGCCAATGCCCATTTTATTTTTTACTGACCTATCTCTCGCAGTCAGTGGTGGATTTAAAACAAAAAATGACGAAGGAGCCTCATGTTTCATGCGTATACTTATCGATATATCCATTAATAATGTAGTAGATATTAATGCATTTTAAATTTTATATCTTTGGACTCGCCAAGGGTTGGCAAAAAAATCAAAACTCATGAGCTACTCGAACTCGGCTCGTTATGAGCTCGGCTAGTAAAATCAATGAGCCGAGGCGACGAGCCGAGTCGCCTTCCCAGCTCGGTAGCTTAACGAGCCAAGCTTGAGCTAACTCACGAGCCACTCATTAGCTTGTTATGGCTCGGTAACTAAATAGTTTTTGCGTGCAGCGTATTGGTGATTTACTTTTCTCAAAGCCCAGCCCAGCCCATATATTATCTACTATTTGTTCAAATTTGTGGATCTTCTTAGGAGTAGTAAAACATTCCTCTATTATGGTTCATGAGCACAATCTTGAAAGTATATGCACATGCATGTCTAAACTTGCACATATATTTGAATTTAAGTTCATGTTGGAACATACAGAAGTCCAGAGCAAACACAAATGGTATCGAGCTACCTTTTTAAGCAAGCTTGCATGAGCCAAGTCGAGTTAGCTCGATAGCCAGCGAGACTCTCCTTTTCCTCCCAATCAATGGCTCGTGAGCTACTCATGAGCAACTCAAGCTTTTTATCGAGCCGAGTTGAGCTGGGATTTAGCTCATTAGCTTAACGAGCCGAGCCGAGCCACTTTTTTTAATGAGCTTGCATGAGCCGAGCCAAGCCGGCTCGATCCAGCCTACTCGCCATATTCAAGCTAACCGCCATACTGGTCAAACCATACATGATTAAATCTTCTTATTTTCTTTCTAAACATTGTCTATGAAAAATCATATGTATGAGGTTGGCAAGGCCATTATTCAAGCACTTTCTTCTTACCATATCTTTTTTATTGGAGAGATAGTCATCTATTCTTTTTCTTTACCTAGATCAAACTGAATCTCCTTTTCCCAATTGATTTATGGACCATTTGTATTCATAGCACTTGCACTTGAACCTGGTGCATTGTTTTTAAAAATAACTCCATGAGTACGGACTACCTGCCATGGGGAGATGATAATTATTGAAAGTTAGAACACATTGAATTAGATATTGAAACATATTGAAAATCCCTAATTCAATTGTTGCAAAATCAAAACAATGCATTCTAATATTAAAGCCCTAATCTACAAATATTTTAAGGATCATAAAATTGAAACCCTAAATTTAAATCATAAAATTTAGTACCTATTTTGGTTGGTTGATCATTACTTTGTTAGCTATAAAGATTTTTAAACATTTGAACTTTGAAAGTAAGAAGCCAGGATGAGATGATGAGTGGATGACATCATCTATTGTTGTGACCATCGGCCATACTGCATACATCATACAGACATCAAGATTTACTCTATTTGCATGCACGCGTAGTGAGATTGACACAATGAGAAATCTAATCATACCATCTGACGCATGTAGGCGTAGGTGATAAACGGACGGCATTCTCCCGAGTGATGGCAGTCCGGTGTCGGGCCCATCACCACTGCAGACGAAAGGTTGCGTGCGTGGTATACCGCGTGGGTAATAGAGGAAGGTGGGTCAAGCGTCATTTAGACTTGGCATTGGCTACTTGGTTGGCTTGGGGCTGGTGCTAGCTTGGGCCTTAGGTTAGCATTGGCTTGGAGCTAGACTAGATATTGGCCCACGCTCGATTGGTTCAAGTAGCTCTTATTAGTGTTTTCTCTTTTCACGGTCGGTTGATATGCTATGTCGTGCCAACTTCAACTTACACATATTGTTTTGGAGTGTCTTGCTTTGCCAACTTTCTGCGTGTTTTTCTTTTCTTTTCTTCTCTTGTTTGCCAATGTGTTTAAACTTTTTTTAGATAAATGTAGTCTTTGACATGTGGGGGCACTAGTTTTTGGTATGTGCGGGCTCACACTGTGTAAACTTAGACTCTAAGTAATATAAATTAAAATCAGTCCAAGGGCCTAT
Source organism: Dendrocalamus latiflorus (assembly GCA_017311315.1). Taxonomy (NCBI): domain Eukaryota; kingdom Viridiplantae; phylum Streptophyta; class Magnoliopsida; order Poales; family Poaceae; genus Dendrocalamus; species Dendrocalamus latiflorus. The sequence continues at coordinate 10,972,266 of CM029628.1, read as the reverse complement.
GCCCCTTCACTACCTAACGTGCATCTGCCCATGCTCATAGTAGAAAACCAAAAGACATTGCCAAAACCACCCAATGTACCAAAGGTCCCAAGGTTTTAAACAGTGCATAGCCCATTGAGAGAACAAGGAGGATAAGGCCAAATAAACCAGTGCACAACCAACCGAGAGAGAAGAAAGGATAAGACTGAAACCACTACACAACCAGAGAGGAGCTGGCCATTCTCCTCTTCTTAAGCAAGCCAACATAGAGGGAGTCAATTCCTCTTCATACCCATTCTCATTCCTTCTCCCTTCCAAGGCTAAGAGCAAGCCCAAGGCACAAAGCCAACCGGAGCAAGACAAACCAACAGAGGAGTTCATCCTGAGAGACCATGTGGAGGTGTCGCCATGTTTGTGATGAGTAATTGACTCGCGTTCTGGAAAGTTTGAGTTTGATTTGACTGGTTCGCGCCAAGTTGGTGCATGGCGCAGTTTGGTTTGGTTGGACCTGGTCGAACGCGATCAAAGGTGTTTAGGATGCTGGTTCTTTTTCTCGATCGATCGTTCGGGCTATTTTGTGTTTAAGTATGTTTCATTGTTGCTAATGTTGATTATACTGTTTCGAGTGGTGCTATGTGACGGTTTGCTTGTCTGTGTGACTGCAGGACTTCGAAGCTAGGTCATGGTGAGGCGTGGGAGGACGGGGACTAGGCACAGGAGGTGTTGAGGTCTAGACGGTCAGAGATGTCGAAGATGATCGAGGCTGCTGAGATGGTTGCGAGTCGAGAGACGAGGAACTGGAGCCAGAGCTACCAGAGGTGGACACGACGGGCAATGGCGAGGTGGACTAGGACTAGGCTCAGGGAGGAGTTGAGGTCCAGACGGTCAGGATGCCGGGTGCGGTCATGCGAGGACAGGAAGCTTCCAGGAAGTTGCGGCAGGAGCATTTCGGTAAAATACGCAAGGCTGTAAAATGGAAGCAGATTCGGTTGAAGATAACGGGTTGGAGACCCGTTAGTGGTAGTAAAGGTCAAATAGAAAGGGTTTAGGGTTTGGAGGATGAATGTTGTTTTCCCTACAAGTTTCCTGATGAAAGCTTTGACCTTCACCTCTTGTGGGTGTGAGGTTGTGAGTGGGAAGGGGCTGACCTTTCTTGATTTTCTACTTTGAGTGGGCGAGCTCTTTTCTTCTCTATTTAGGGAGTAGAGCTGGTAGAGTAGAAGAGCACTGAGGAGAGGTCTGTGAGAAAAGCAAGTAGTGTGCTCTGCCTTGATTTTCAATAGCATACGGGTCTGTAGTGAGAAATGGCACAAACCAATGTAATCATTCCTCTTTTTATGAAGCATTCATGGTTCTGAGTCATTTCTTTGTGCCTGTTCTTTAGTTCTGCTCATTTGAAGCCTTCTGTTGTTCTCTAAGTGTTTGTGTTCATTCTTGGCTCAAGAAGTTGCAAAATAGATAGTTCTGAACTGGGAATACCCCAAGGCTTGTTGACCAATCCATTTTCTAGAGCAAAAGGCAGAATCAAGTTTCTTTCCTCTTCCTTTAGTCTTGTGCTATTTTCCCCTGTTTTGCATTTTCTAGGGTTTGATGTTAGAGCAAGTGTATTTCTTTTGTGTCTTGCTGGATGGGCTGTTCTAGGTGTATGATTTCCAGTAGTGAGATCCTTTCCTGCTGGATTTCAAAGCCTCTTGAGCAAAAGATTGGAGAATGGCAAGTAATTTGAAAATCACTTTCTTTTTTGATTCATTTTCAGTTTTCTGCCCAGATATTGGTTCTTTGCCTTTTGGTCGGTATTTTCTTGATTTTTGAGACCGAGCTGCTGTTTAAATCGAAGTCCCGAGCAATTGACCAGAGAAGAACAGCTTTTGATCAACTGCTGTGCCTATTTTCAGAGTTCATCAGTACTTACTGCTGCCGACAATATTTCAGTTCACAGTTCTCTGTTTTTGGCTGCTGAATATTTTCGGTTCTGCTTTGGACTGCACTCAATCAAAAACTTTATATTTGCATTTCGGTCTGCTTTCTTTTGCTGTGTTTGCTTTGTTTGCAGCCGAGATTGCTGTGTCAATCAGTTGCTCACGGCTGCTCTGAATTCCTGTTTTCGGTTCTGAAGATGCTGCAGAATCTGTGTCCTTGCTTTTATGTTTTCAGTCTTTTAGTTGTGGGCAACATTCAGTCCCTAGTTTTTGCCTTGCGATAGTGCTGTGTCCTCTGCTCTCAGTCTGCAAAATCTAAACCGAAACAGACCGGCTGTTCTGAACGAAGTCAACTAAATATTTGAATCTCTGTCCTCCCTCTCGGCTATTCAGTTTCTCTGTTCTCTGGGGTGTTGGCCGAGTGATGTTTCAGTTTTGTGCCATTTTCAGCCGAGTCTGCTACAGCAAAGCAGCCTCTGTCTTGACAAATTTTGTTGCTCTGTTGTCTTCGTTTTCAGTTTCTGATTAGTCCAAATATTCACTGTTTGTATTGCTTGCCGTCTGCTCTGTTTAGCTCCATGTTTTCTCCGAATTTTTACAGCGACTGTGATTGAAATCTTTAGGTAAATTGATTCAAGAATCTAAAGATTCAGTCTTTTGTCAAAGCAGTTGGGTGCTGTCTTATCAGGTTCTGTTTCCCTTGTCTAGTATTTACTGTGCTGTCTATTATTTTCAGTTGTCTCAGTTCTTCTGCTGCAGTTTGTGTTTCTGCAAAAAAAGTCTCTATTTGTTAGTTTTTGTTCCTTCTCCGATTCAGTTTTCAGTGAAGTCTCTGTGTCTTTTGTTCTCGGGTGGTTCTTCTGTGAGCCTTTTTTTGGTCAATCGGCAAAATGGTTTTTGGTTAGCAGTGAGCTTCCTTTCCCTTTCTTCATAGCTTCTATAGCTATCAAAGAAGAGAATTGAGTGGATACTCGGGGGCGGTTTTGAAGGCACCATTCACCCCCCCCCCCCCTCTGTTGCCATTTCCGATCCTACACATCCTCATCTCATCCCTAGCTTCTTTTCTTCCCCAAACCAAAAGGCAAGCTAGAGAAGGCAAAGCACCATCCCACCATTACATAGCTCAGCCAAACCAAAACCCATAGCCGAGCACCACTCCCACATCACCCAAGACGATGACCACACATAAGTAGTGAGGAGAGGAGAACCTAGTGGAGAGGCTCTAAGGGTGTGGAGGAAGGCGAAGGAAAGGAGGCAAGGATGCAGATGACCACATTTGGCCACCATGAATGTTGTCATCATCCATTGCCTTTTGAGCTTGGTAGGCAAGTAGGTCCCTAACCCTTATCCCCTTTGTCCACGGCATAGGATAGCAACATGGCATACACCAGCACCATCATAGAGTAAGGGAGGAGGGGATAATAGAGGAAGGGGGGAGTAGAGAGGAAAGTAGGGAGGGGATATACCCTAGGTGAGCCCAGGGAGGAGGCTGAGCCAGGGCTGACACCGGAAGCTAGTTGCCAAGCTGGAGATGCTAGGGCATGGGGGTCAATGTCGACGGTAAGGAGTTGAGCCTAGGGATAGACATGCCCAGATGTAGGGGGCCAGTAGGTGGTGTAGGGAGGCGGCAGAGGTGCTCACCGACATCAAGCTGGTGGCCTGCGACACCACAAGGAGCCTGAGCCGATTTGGAGGTGCTTAGGCATGGGGGCCGGTGCCAGTGATAAGGAGCAAAGCCTAAGGGTAGACACGGCTAGATGTAGGGGAGCTACTAGGTGGCATAGGGAGGCGGCGGAGGAGCTTGCCGACATCAAGCTGGTGGCCTGTGGCCCACCAGGAGCCGGAGCCAAGTCCCATGATTGAGGATGCCAAGCCCAATGTCTTTGGAATGGAAAGGAGGAGAAGGGAAACTGCACGGGGGACCGATGGAGGAGTCACCGGTGGCTCACCGTCGGCCAGTGGCGAGCACTGGGCTAGAGTGCCTGAGAGCCTCTTGCACGTCTATGAATCATTTGGAGAGAGACTACCAGAGTTGGAGTAGTGGTACTAAATGTAGCTCTGTGTAGTGTTGTGGTGTTTTGGCTGTGGGTAGTGACTAGTAGTGTGTGGTGTAGTGTGTGTGTGGATTTGTTGTGTAGGCCATGCATGTGTGCTAAGTATAGGAGATTATATGGGAGTATAATTAGGGTTAGGCATGATTAATTAGTGTGTGTTATTTCTTCTAAAATGAAAAGCAGAAAGACGAGGAAGATAGTAAATAATTGGGGAATAAATGTATACGGTTTAGTGGCATCCAGTGCTTTGCGTTGTGGAACTACGGTGTATTGCGTGCACCATGTAAGTGCGTGCAAGTATCGGGCTAACAACTGGGAACACAAATTGGTAAGCCATGTGAGTAGGATTGTGCAGATTACTGAACCCAAAATATTTGCTTTATTAGGTTTCATTTTTGAAAGACATGGTCGTTTGAGCACCCAGAACAATGGGAAGGTAGCTGGTGAAACGGTGTTGTACATGACGGTTTTGCACATAGAAATGATGATATTTGTGTGTGTGCATGTGTGTTGTTATGGTATTAAGACTGGTTGGTGCTTGTTCAGGTTGAGGTTCAGGTTTGGCGCCATCCACTCATCGTCCACAAGGTTGAACAAGCAAGTGCACAGTAAAGCGGTAAATTCAAATACTGATTGCTATTAGTTGAATTTTGATGCACTACCTACCATGCTATCATGAGTTGATTATTTTTGTTCACATATTGACATTGATGAATGATGGGTACTAGTATGTGAGATGGGTACCCGATGCCATTATGTTGCCGAATACTGGATAATGGAACATGATATGTTGATGTGCTTAAATGGAAAGTCATTCATGTCATGAAAATAGATAGCCTTTGTGGCATATATGGTCTATTTTGTGTGGACACCCCACGGGAGTAGGGTAAGACCTACTTCATTAGGCACTCCACGCGAGTGGAGACTGAGGTCTTGTATGTAAAAGGATGGGCTATTGACGTTCCCGCATGAAAAAGTGCATGCTGGGGTGAGCATCAATGAGTGCTCACTCTGCTATACCAGTATAGACTAAAGAGATGAAAAGAGTTGTGCATGTGCATATGCGTTTGCATTGTGTTAAAACTAAGGTGCAAGTGCTTAAGGAATGGTTGATGAGCAAATGATAGGGGTTAAATGAGATTGAGTGGTTAAAGAGACTATGATGGATAATGAGTGATAAGTTTAATTGTTGTTTACTAGTTTACTTTGTACTTACTGAGTCTTTGGATTCACGCTTGCTTTGTTGTGTTTTTATGTGATTGTTGAAGGCAGCATGCATGGGTAGGAATATGACATTTATTTCATGTGCAAACAGTAATTCACAGGTCACCTTTAGCTGACATAATCAGATCTTAATGACATGCTCAGGTAGTTAGCTTTAAAATGTGTTTTAATGGAAATTATTCATATTATGTGGCACATGTTTTTCTTTTGATAGTTGGTATGCACTTATCGTGCCATTGAGTCAACAATACTACAAAAAAGGCTATACTGGACGCCTCATCACAGACAATTTCCTTGAATCATCTGTGTTATAATTATCATAGATGGTTTTACAAGCGTGACCTGTGTACCATCTGTGATACCCTACTATCACAGACGGTTCTTGTTATTAACCGTCTATGATATTTCATAGACAGTTATTAATACAAACTATCTGTGATAATTGCAGACATCACAATAGTTTTTAATTAAGACCATATGTGATAGTTCACAGACAGTCATTAATATAAACTGTTTGTGGTAGTTGTGTATCACAAACGGCTTATGGTTGGAATTGTCTGTGATATGTATCACGAATGGTGCATGCTTTGTCTCCCCGATGGACACCTTCGATCCTTTCTGCTCCCAGTTGCGTCTCTTCGTCTCATGAGCCAGATGTATTCCTTATTGTATAAAAATGATCGCCTGCCACCATAGATTAATCATGTACGAGCACCTTGCCGACCGGCTATCTTCCTTGTCTCTCATGCACAAATAAATGGCTCCCTATTCTTTTTTATTCGCCAGCTATATGCTGTGAATGCTACGGAAGGACACTGTGCCAACAGTGTCCTCCCTCCTATGTCTGAGGATTTGCCAAAGTAGTTGAAGGCCACCTTCCGTCGTATTGACATCCTCCGCCGCCGCGTCTTCCAGTTGGTCTCTCGCTTCCGGCCAACTAACCTCGCCATCGACGTGGTCCTCCACAATGATATTGCATGTCTCTAAGAGGCTTGCCGTCACTTGGAGGGCTTGGTCGATGCAACGAATGATCGAGTCAATCTTGCCGAGAAACCTCAAGAAAGGGAAGAGAGCCTATGGGCTCAATTCAACTTGATTATTCAGTCGGAGGGTGTTCGGGAGACACTCGAACAAGCGTGTTAGTGGGTGAACACATTTCGGGCTTCATTCACTGATGATCTTGAACCGTCCAATGACTACCACATCGCCTATGAAGTTTTGAAGATGGAGATTGCATGCTACCTCCGCCATTAGAAAAAACATTGAAGTAGTTAGATTTCTACCTTTTTGTTAGCTTTTGTAAGAAATGACTGGCCACGTTGTTTGGAAACCATATATATGCAAGATTAAGTAGTTGACTTTGTATTTACTCTCTTTTATATATGTAAACAGTCTCAGTATAACGGCATGACGGCATTACTGACCGGTAAAAAGAAACTAAGTAATACATATTTACTCCTGAGTCATTACTGAGGTTGTATTTATGTATATGAGAATGTATTTAGATTTAAGAACCATATTTCTCACATACGGTTCTACTTTAGAACCGTCTGTGATATTTATTCACAGACAGTTCTACTTTAGAACCGTCTGTGATAACTAATTATCACTGACGGTTCATAATAATAATCGTTTGTGAAATCTACCGTTATTACAGACGGTTATTAATGAGAACCATCTAAGATAGTGTGAGACCACAGCTCCCGTTATTACAGACGGTTATTAATGAGAACCATCTAAGATAGTGTGAGACCACAGACGATTCACGTTTGGATGTGTTTGTGACACGCTGCGTTATTAAATGCCTAGCTAGTGGGGTCCTGATAGATCTATCCTCATTGCGCTGTATTGAAGGAGGCAACAGGTATTGGGGAGTTTGATAAAAACATACCTCTTGCAGATCTAGCTTGTAGATCTATTTGTTCTTGGTGATTAGAGGTTAGTATTTACTTCTAACTATACGTCTTGTAATAAAGAGAGATGATAGCTAAGTTTAGATCTAGCTTAATTGGTAGTTTGCTCTATTATGAATGGGTCATTACTCCTAGTTTACTTCAATATATTCTTACTTGATATATACATTGATTTATGAATAGTACGTAGCTACCTACTTAATTTAGACATAGACAATTTATTATAAGGTGAATGTTAATTATGTGTAAGTATTAGGCTGGCTAGCTATAGTAGCATTAATAATCCAATTTGACACTAATCTGTTACATGCGTAGCGTAGATGGACCAAAGCTGAATGCATGTTGAGAACCGTGTGAGTGGAGAGTACATTGATGGCGTGTCTGCTTTTAAAAGAGCGACCGAGCAGGATTTGTTAAAGAAGGGATTGGAATATATGTATTGTTCGTGAATTGATTGTGATAATCTGAAGATGTTTACCAACTCATCGTAGATCAAAGCTCACTTGATTCGAAGGGGTTTCAAAAAGGGGTATATATGTTGGACTAGTCACGGTGAAGAGAAGAATATTATAAAAGAAGTTGGCAACAATATGCTGGTTGTGGACTGCGCTTTCGATAAGGATAGGTCGCATGATGATAATTTAGATTAGATACTATGCAATGCAGAAGGGAACTATAGTGAAAGAAAGTTTGGTAAATTCAAGGGCTTGATGAGGTCTTGGAGAAATCTTTGTTCACTAACTGCAAGCCACAATACAAAAGGTTGTCATCTGTTCTTGAACTACTGAAATTGAAGGCAAGTAATGGTTGGTCTGATAAGTGTTTCACAACTTTGTTAGGTCTTCTAGCAAACATCCTTCTAGAAGGAAATGTGTTGCCAAGAACCCCTACCAAGGCAAGAAGGTTCTTTATCCATTGGGAATGGAAGTAGAAAGAAGACATACATGTCCCAATGATTGTATCCTCTACCGTAAAGAGTATGCAAAATTACATGTTTATCCGGTGTGAAAAGCATCCCGATACAAGCGTAAGAATGACTCTGATGATGGTGAGAGCATCAAGGTGAAGTAAGGAACTACTGCTAAGATGTTGTAGTATTTGTCTATAATTCTCCGTTTAAAGTGTATATTTGCGAACCGAAAGGATGTAAGATTACTGTGTTGGCACTCAGAGGAGCATAAAAAGGATGGAATGATAAGACACGTTGCTGATTCTGCCCAGTGGTGGAACATCAATACGAAGTTTGCAGACTTCGGTGTGAAACCGAGGAATATAAGATTTGGGTTGAGTACAGTTGGAACGAATCCTTTCGGCAACATGAGCACCAACATAGCACCTGGCTCATGAATGTATGCATGTACAACCTTCCTCCTTGGCTGTGTATAAAGTGGAAGTACATTTTGATGTCACTACTAATCCATAGGCTAAAGCAACCTGGAACAATATGAATGTGTACCTAGCACCATTGGTAGAAGATCTTGTGACACTGTGGAACGAAGGGGTACAGGTATGGGATGCGGATAAATAAGAGAACTTCACTCTGTGCGCCATGTTATTCTGCACCATCCTTAGTAACCTATCAGGGTTGAGTACGAAAGGAGCCAAAGCTTGTCTGCACTGCTTAGATTATACCAAGAGTGTGTGGTTAAACAACTCGCACAAAACTATGTATATGTGTCACTGTAGATTCCTTCCAAGGTATCACCCATACCGCAAGATGAAGAAACAATTTGATAGAAATAAATAGGATGACTCAGCACCAAGGCCTTTAGCGGGAAAAAGGTCTATGATATGGTCAAGGATATCAATATTATGCTTGGAAAAGGACGTAAGTTGAGGATCTATTAGAAGAATATGTGGAAGAAGTGGTCAGTATTTTGGGACTTGCCTTATTGGGAGCACTTAGAAGTTCACAATTGTATTGATGTTATGCATGTAGAGAAGAATGTATGTGATAGCTTGATTGGTCTCTTACTGAACATTTGTGATAAAACAAAGGATAGTGTGAACGCACTGCGTGACTTGGTTGCTATGAACATTAGGACCGAATTAGCACTGATACAAACTGATAAAGGCCACACGTACCTTCCCCCAGTTTGCTACACTCTATCTAAGTCCGAGAGAACTGAACTATGTCAGTGCTTATATGGTGTGAAAGTTCCGTCCAGTCACTTCGCCAGAATGAAGAAACTTGTTTCCATGGAAGATTTGAAATTAATTGGGATGAAACCTCATGATTGTCATATGCTATATGCTAATAACACAATTGCTTCCTGTTGTATTTAGAAGTATTTTGTCAAACAAGGGACGAGTGACAATCATGATGTTGTGTTATTTCTTTAATGCAATCGCTCAGAAGATCATCGATCTCGATGGACTAGATGCTCTACAGACTGAGGTGGTGATGACTCTATGTCATCTTGAGATGTATTCCCGTCTGTCATTTTTTGATATCATAGTCCATCTCATTGTCCACCTTGTGAAAGAGATAAAGACATGTGGCCCTGTGTGTCTATGTCATATGTACCCGTTCGAAAGATACATAGAAATTCTCAAGTCCTGTGTACACAATCGATCTCGACCGGAGAGCACCATCATCAAAGGTTATGCAACCAAAGAGGTTATTGAGTTTTGCATTGATTACATAGCTCAGGTCATACCAGTAGGTGTAGCTCTATCTCATCACGAGGGGAGGCTAGAGGGTACTAGGACCATCAAAAGAAAAGCAATAACTTTCGATCTAGATATGTACATTGAAGCTCATTTCACGGTCTTGCAACACATGACTAAATGTCCCCGTATATTGAAGAGCACAAAGGCATGCTACGCCAAGAGAATCCAGGCTGATCGGAGGATTGGATCACAAGACAGCACAACCGTCAGTTCAACGAGTGGTTGAGGGTGCGATTCACTGGGAGATCATCAAGTGAAAAGCTGCAATGGTTGGCAAGAGGGCCAAAATTTACAATTGTGAAATGGCAAGGATACAACATTAGTAGGTACACATTTTATACAACAAATTAGGATAGAAAGAGCACAGTCCAGAATTTAGGTGTCCGCATAGATCCATTTTGTGAGTAGTTCAGTACCACTGCCCCAAGCACCTACTACGGGCTTGTAGAGGAGATTGGGAGCTTGACTGTGTAATTTTCAAGATCCCTCTCTTTCAGTGCCTTTGGGTCCAACTCCCACAGGGTGTAAAGGTCGATAAGTATGACATCACTACTGTGGACCTCGAATGTGTAGGATACAAAGATGAATCATTCATATTCACGAGGTAAGTTGTTCAAGTTTTTTATGTAACCAACCTGGCAAATATGAAGCGCCGCGTAGTTCTTCATGGAAAAAGAAGGATTGTCGGAGTTGAGAATGTCATGGATGAGAAAGAGTACAATAAATTTAACGAGTTGCCTCCATTCAGAGATGGCTTCACGCTCGAGAAAAAAAATCAAGGGATAAAGCAAGCTATATGTGTGTCGATCATTATGAAGGGCTTTATTTAAAAGGAAAATAGCCAAGTGGAATGATCCCACACGGCGAACACCTATTTGGAAATTATTCCAATGTAATTAACAAACTTAGAATGTAATCAAGGAATTATTCCATTATAATTGACTCAGTAATGTAGAAATAATTACATCTACAATTATATCTGCTGTGAGAAGGATCAACATCATAGACGGTTCCATTATAGAATCGTCTATGATAATGTACAATGTCATAGATGGTTCCATAATAGAACCATCTGTGATATACTACACATCATAAACGATTACATAATGGAACTATCTGTGATATTAATATCACACACGGTGATTTAATAGTACAGCCCCTGCTAGGTTTTGCGTTCTTACTCCTCACTCACGCGTGCACCCCTCCATCTCCTCGTCCCCCTACAGTTGCCGTCACTGCCGGAGAACCTGACGTCTCCATCCTCTCCTTCCTCACCAGGCGTGGTGGCCCCATCACCCCTCCTCCAAACGCCGCCTCTCCTCCCAACGCCACCTCTCCTTCCCGTCGGCTCTCGTCCTGACGCCGCCTCTCCTCCCTAGTTACCGCCTCTCCTCCCGATGGTATGTGTTATAGATCCGTCCATATCTGATAATGTGTGTTCATGAGTTCTCTCCTCCCCCGTCGCCTCTCCTACCGAAGGTATGGATCCCAAATCCCACCTTTTACCTCTCGTGTGTTACATCCGTCCATATCTATTAGTGTCTTTTTTATGTAGAACCCAACAAGGAATGGGAGAAATGGAGGTGGGTGGGAAGGTAGGTCTGCTTGTGTCGGGCTGGAAGTGGTATGGTTGTTAGGGGTGGTCTCGATGTGGTCCTCACGTGAATGAAGACATGGATGATGGTCCTTGTTATTGTGAAGGGACTAGGGGCAAAGTTGCCCAACGGTTTGGTGAGTACGGTCCATGTCGCCCAATAGTTAGGCGACTTGAACACGTGTCGCCCAATGGTTGGGTAGGATAAAATCATGCTGAGCACCCTCTTATCCTCCATGACTGAGGATATCTTGGCTCAGGTCGCACAGTTATCTACTTCTGTGAAGGTATGGGTGGCTCTAATAAGTATATTTTTAATCCCAAAACTATGCAAGGGTGATGCAGATCCGCTACTAGCTCTAAAACTTGAAGAAGAGAGACATGTCGGTGACTGAATACTTCCACAAAATGAAGAGTCATGCTGATACAATGGCATCAGTCCGTAAAGCACTCTTCGATGATGAGGTGGTCGGCTACATCATGGCTGGACTAGTCACAACCCGCAATGATCCGGTGAGCCTCAACAATCTTTATGCATATCTCTTGAGCTTTGAGATTCGGCTTGAGCAGAACAATTCTGTCTAGGAGATACACTCCTCCACCAACTTCATCACTCATCATCCTGATGGCCCTACGTCAACACCCGTAATGGAGGCCATGGTGGACAAGGTCGGGGGTAGGGGCGCAATTACTCCTAGAAGCGGGGTCAAGGTGGAAGCCAAGCAAAACGCACATGCCAAGTGTGTGGGAAGTACAGGCATGATGCACTTAGATGTCACCAGTGCTTCAATCACTCATACCAGCCAAAAGACCGTTCGGGAAACTTAGTGACTTATGGGAATCATGCCGGTGATCAAAACTGGTATGTCGACACAGGGGCTACTGATCATCTCACTAGTGACCTAGACCGGCTCATGATCCATGAACGCTATGTTGAGAAAGATCAGGTTCAAGTCGCCAACAGACAAGGTTTGAAAATCTCTCATATCGGTAGTTCTCTGTTACCCGACTCAAACAATTCTCTTGTCGTGAATAACATTCTTCATGTTCCACACATTAGCAAAAATTTTCTTTCAGTCCACAAGTTAGTCTCTGACAATATTGTGTTTATCAAATTTCATCCCGACTCCTTTTTTGTAAAGGACAAAGTCATGAGGAGGATGCTTCTTCACGGTTGAAGTAAAGGAGGCTTATATCCAATACCTCTCAGTCGCTCTTCAACTTCACTCATGCTAGTCGGTCGACAGGGGTGCTCCGGATTTAAAGGGTCTTCCACACAGTGGCATGGGAGGCTCGGTCATCCTTTTTCTTTAGTTGTCAAGAATGTCCTTAGATCAAATAATCTACTATGTCCCACCTCCACTCAAGATGTGTTAGTCTGTGATGCATGTCAATGCTCAAAGATTCATACTTTGCCATATAATAAATACTCTTGCATAACTTCTTCTCCACTTGAGTTAATTCATACCGATGTTTGGGGACCGGCTCTTGCTTCATCTGAGGGTTTTATATACTATGAGAGTTTCTTGGAGAGGCCAGATTTTATATCCTTTATCTAAAAAAATGAGAGTTTCTTGGATGACTTTAGTTGGTTCACATTGATTTACTTTCTCAAACGCAAATCCAATGTTGAACATACATTTCACAATTTCCAAAAACTTATTGAGCACCAGTTAAACACCAAAATCTGTGCGGTTCAATCTGACTGGGGTGGTGAGTATCGTTGACTAAATCAATATTTTGTGGCAACTGATGTAACTCACCGCATCTCATGTTCTCACACATCATCACAAAATGGAGTCACCGAAAGGAAACATTAGCACATCGTTGAGACCAGGCTTGCCCTCCTCGCTCAAGCATCTCTTCCCATTCGCTTCTGGGATGAAGCCTTTCTCATGGCTTGCTTCCTCATAAATCGGATGCCCGGTTTGGTTCTTAACAATTCTTGTCCTCTCACTCGCTTCCTCAATATCACACCTAATTATGCTCTTCTTCGCACGTTCCGATGTGCCTGTTGGCCGAGCTTGCACCTATATAACAATCGAAAGCTTGAGTTCCGGTCTAAACAATGTGTTTTCCTGGGGTATAGTTCTATGCATAAAGAGTACAAGTGTTTTGATCGGGCTACTCGATGTGTCTATGTGTCACGTGATGTCATTTTTTATGAGTCCGTGTTTCCCTTTTTCAAACCCAAAATCTAGCACGAGGCCACCTGCCTTGTCATCTCTTCTAAGCCAGTATCACAAACTAATTGTGTGTGTGATAACCCTCTATCCATTGTGTATTCTATTTCTGATGTTCCAGGGAGACACAGTACTGATGGAAACAATGCCGATGGCATCAACCGTTACTCAGTACTAGGACCGGCTGTGACGGTGATCTAAAATATGAGACATCCTCTAGTCTGAATGTCAGCGATGCTGTAGGTGGCCAGACAATTGGGGAGATTGTCTCCAAAACCGATACTGGTCAGACAGCTGCCAAGGAGGTTGGTTCTAACCCTGCACCAGCACTATCTACAAGCCAACACCCTATTCAAACCAGACTCAAAAATAAAATCCGTCAGCCAAAGAGGCTCATGGATGGAACTGTTCACTATTCCCTTCTTTGCCGAACCAACATCTCACAAAAGCAACATTGTCTAATCCGAAGTGGTGTGCTGCAATGGAGGCAGAGTTTGTGCCCTTCTATAGAACAAAACATGGCAACTTGTTCCAAGACCATCTGGTTAGAATATTACCAGTGCAAATGGGTCTACAAGGTCAAATAACATCTAGATGGCTCTGTTGAAAAGTTCAAGGCCCAGCTTGTGGCAAAGGGATTCACCCAACATTATGGTATTGACTATCTGGACACATTTAGCCCAGTCATCAAACTAGCCAAGTCTCTTCGTCAGGTAGATATCAACAATGTTTTTCTACATGGTATCTTGAATGAAGATGTTTACATGCAGTAGCCGCCTAGTTTTGAAGATTCTCAGTATCCATCTCATGTATGTAAACTTCGGAAATCAATCTATGGGTTGAAGCATCACCAAGGGCTTGGCATTCTCGTTTGGTTACTAAACTGCAGCAGCTTGGGTTCACTCCATGCACAGTTGATACCTCCTTGTTTATCTTCAGTCAACAAGGTGTCACCATATACATGTTGGTGTACGTTGACAACATTGTGATTGCAAGTTCATCCCCTATGGCTACTGATGCACTATTGTCTTAACTTGGTTCCTCCTTTCCTCTGAAGGACCTTGGGTCGTTAAGCTATTTTCTTGGTATTGAGGTAGCCACCAATTCAGGGGGAATGACATTGACATAGAAGAAGTATGCTCTTGACCTTCTTCATCGTGCTCACATGGAGAATTGTAAGACTGCCTCCACACCAATGTCAATTCAGGATAAAACTCTCTAGTACTCTTGGTACACCACTTGGTGAAGCCGATACCTTCAACTATCGGAGTATGGATGGAGGACTGTAGTATCTCACCCTCATGAGACCATATATTTCATTCGTTGTTAACAAGGTGTGTCAACACTTGACAAAGCCCACAGATGTTCATTGGGAGGCAGTAAAGTGAATCCAGAGGTATGTCAAGGTTACTATCTCTACCAGGTTGCGCCTACGACAGTCTTCTTCCACACTTCTAAGTGTATTCATAGATGTTGATTGGGTTGGATGTGTTGATGATCATCATTCCACCGGAGGCTTCACTATTTTCTTTGGTCCCTATCTGATTTCTTGGAGTTCTCACAAGCAGCCCACAGTATCCTCATCAAGCACAGAAGTAGAGTACAAGGCAATAGCAAACGGTACTGCAGAAGTATCCTGGATACAGTCCTTGATCAAAGAACTTAATATTCCACATCCGAGAGTGCCAGTTTTGTGGTGTCATAATTTGGGGGCCACATACCTAATAGCTAATCCTGTTTTTCACACCCAAACAAAGCACATTGAAGTTGATTTTCATTTTGTCAGGTAGAAAGTAGCAGTAGGTGCCTTGGAGGTTCGGTTTATTGCCCATGCTGATCAGGTAGCAGACGTTTTCACAAAACCTAAGATGCAACAAATGCTTGACCATCTAAGAGTCAATCTCAATTTGTGTTCAAAAGGTTGAGATTGAGGGGGAATGTGAAGATGGCAATCTGAGCCATAAACAGTTCAAGCTAACATTCTCTGAAGGTGGACTAGTATTGAGTCGCAAGCAGTATAGCAGACAGTATAGCAATCCCGTTAATCTGGGAGTGGTTCGGTATTGCCAGATTATGAATAGTATCTTGAGTAGTTGTCGAGAGTAGCAGATACTGGTCCAGTCTTTCCTAATCCCTTGCAGATACTACGTAATCATTTCCTTGTATTGAGTTGGTGTATATATATATAGAATAGACTAACGTGATGAGATTACGCTGGAAAACATTGCCTGCCTTTCATACTTTTCAACTAACTGGTCTCAAATATTTTGTTTACTTCGAGTTACACCGAGTTCATCATATTTACCCTGATTTGTCCCCAATTTATACCAATTTTTATTAGAAATTTTTGGCCTGAAAACTATCAAAAATCAGTGCTACCCCCGTGAAAAATTCAAAATGGTTTGTTATTGCATAGTCGACTGAAATTTTTTTATCTCTCAGTCACCTGAAGTTGCTTAGTCACCTAAAGTTGCAGTGTACTAATTCTCCCTCTTGAAGTTACACTCTTAGTCACCTAAAGTTGCGGTATAAAAAAATTACTAAAGATGAAGGGGGAAAACAGTCATCTGTGCACTAGTCACTCCCAATTCAAAAATGGTTTTGATAACCTTACTCCCAAGTGCCGCCCCATCCCGTCCCATGGTCCCCCCAGCCTTCCCCTCCATTGACGCATCTCCTTCGCTAGGACTCCTCCCCATTCCAAGCTTAGCAGTTCCCTTTAGTGGCTCCAGCCATGTCAGCTGGCATCTCTTGCTAGGGGAGAGTGAGCAAGAACTTGGAGATGTGTCATCTCAACGTGGCAGGGAGCAGGCTCAAGACTCCATCCACGATGACTCTATGGATATCGGGCATCATGTCGCCTAGCACTCTCGTCCACATCATCCACCACCCTCGTCGTTTGGAGCTGGTATAAAGAGATTCTCCCCTCTCTCTCCCACTCCAACTGCCCCTTCATCTTCTTCACCCTGCTCCTCCACCTCACTCTCCCATCCCCTACTCACCTTGCTCTAGAAATGCCTATATCAGGTGCTTGGCCTCTGATCACCTGGTCTCCTACTGCCGCGACCTTATGAAGTGCATGAACTATGGGCGCTCCAGCCATGCAGCTTCAATTGCAAGGTTCGTGGCCACCTTTTTCATCCCTCCTCTTCCGTTGCATTGCTTCCCCATTCTAGTCCTCCCCTCCCTCTCTCCCACGGTCCCACCCGTAGCATGTCGGGGATACTACTGACTGATGATGTCATGACACGCCCCACTGAGGAGACCCTAGTCTTGGGGCTACCGATGTTGGAAATAATCTTGACATCAAGTCCAAGATGTAGTAGAGTCTGTCTCCATGTGTAACTCAAGTTGAAGTTGTGTCCAACTTAAAATCCGAATACGTATGCTAGTAGGAGAGTATTAGCCTATATATTGAGAAGACTTGTAAACAGTTTAACAAGTGAGTAAGAAAGAAATAGAGAATAGAGAAATTCAGAAATTCTCCTATGTTCTCTCGGTTTATTTGCAATGTGTGCGTTTTGTCCTGGAACAAAGTTAACAAGTGGTATCAGACATGGTCGTAAGCCGTTATGACCATAGCGAGAAGACGTGGTCGTAAGTCGTTACAACCACAATAAGAAGGTGTGGTCGTAAGTCGTTACGATCACAGTGAGAAGACGTGGTTGTAAGTCATTATGACCACAGCAAGAAGACATGGTCGTAAGTCGTTATGACCATAGCGAGAAGGCGTGGTTGTAAGTGACCATAGCAGGAGACGTGGTCGTAAAGCATTATGACTATACTAGTGACAGAGCCTTCGACATGGTCAACAGGATCACTGCGTGGTCGTAAGGTACTACGACTACGGTAATCAATCGCGGTCGAAGGAAATGAAGCGCAGAGGCGGTGAACGTGGTCGTAACTTCTGCTGAAGTTACGACTACGTGGTCGAATATTTGACAGAGTGGATGACGTCTACCCCAAGTAGCCGATCTATGTGAAAATTTTCATGCCACCAGTCTCCATGGCCCCCAGCTAGTGGTTTGATTTTTTCTTCCTTGATCCGGGGTGCGACAACCTACCCCTCATCCGTGAGGCGCTGGAAGAGAAGACCGGTGACCCCTCATTCAACTTTGTCGTGTCCCCCTATGGGTTCTTGCTGGTAGAGTTCCTAAACTGTGATGTTAGGGAGGATGTCATGCTCTACTCTCTCGTCTCCTTCAAGGGCCAACTCGTGATCCTGGAGTACCATGAGGAGGTTGACAATTGCTTTGGCTAGGATTAGGAGTTCTATGTGGAGGTGTCAGCTACAAACTTCCCCTTGAGCATTGGTTTTAGGAGCACATCAAGATAGCGTTCTCCTCCATTGGGAACGTATGCTACGTCGACGAGCTCTTCCTTCATGGCAACAACTTCTTTGTAATCTACATCATCATCAAGCTCGAGCATTCCCTTGATGTCCCCCAAAAACTACGGGTCTACAACTTTGGTGGCGGTCTAGCATCGGAGGTCACTCTCTAGACCATCTCATGACTCATCAGAAAGCACTCCCTCCAACTACTGCTCATTGTCAATCAACGAGGTGTCATGCCTCTTCTTGTCAGACCCTCGATCGCCCTCCTAAGGCCCACCTCCTCCGAGTTGCCCTCGCCGCCCCTCTGCCTCACACCAACACTTATCGAAGGGCCCCTCCCATTGGCCCGTGGCCACTCCTTTGTTAGGTTCCTCTTCAGGCCAACTCCTACTCTTGCTATCCTTGCTCTATGCCTTGACGCACTGTTGTCTCGCTTTCCCATAGTAATTATTCATTCCCCAACTTTTGATGCTCCACTGACACCTCTTGTGGTGATATGCCCTCCTGCTTGCACTGCTCCTACCAAGGTCCTTGTTCTCCCCTAGTACGACTCTCAATAGGAAGAGCCTATGGTTGAAGCTGGTGTACTGGCGTGGTGACTGCTGGTCCAGTCCTCCCACCCCCCTGCTTGTCATGGAGGAAGGCGAGCATGAAAACATGGCCTGCAAGCACTGTGTCAAGCGCAAAAGGTAGGCGAACAATGCATTTAAGGTTCCGCAGCTCATGCCTCCCTACCAAGAGGCTCCTATCTACCTCGATATGGTGAATAAGACTTCCTACGCAAAGGTGGCCAAGTTGGACCTCGAGTCCGCTTCACAGTCTAACCGAGTTCGAGTCACAGTCGTAGTCGTAGTCGTACCCGAGTAGAAGTCATAGAGCAGGGTATAAAAGGCAGAGCCATGTAACCAGGAAAAGTGAAGAAAAAAAAGGAAGAGAAGAAAGAGCTGTTTGGCTCTAGGAAACAATCAAGTATCAAGTTTATTGTGTGTTCGCAGACGTGGTTGTAAATGACTTACAACCACGGTGAGCGTAGGATCGCATATGTAACATCCCAAAAATTTAAATTTTGAAAATCTGAATTTCTTGAGTTATTTTTGCAATATATTCTATTTGAATTTGGATTTTATGGTGTTTTCCTGAATTTGGTTGATGTTCCAAAAATTGAAATTCATAAAAGACAAAGAAACAAGCATTAATAATGCCCTAAAAAGTGAATATGCAAATAATAGAAAACTAAAATCCTAAATACTAATCTGAAAAGATGATCCAGTATAAGAAGAGGGAAACCTGAGTTAAAAATATAAAATCTCATTTTGATAATAATGGCATAAATAGCAATAAGAGTAAATGGATAAAATACAAATTTGCATATACAAATTGTGCAAGTGAGAGCTTAGAAATAAAATATGCAAAATGAAATAAGTCAGCAAACTAACAATGAATGAAATTATATATATACATATGTATATGTATATGTGTGTGTGTATATATACAAAAAAAAAATGAAATGGATGGAGTTAGGCCGGCCGACACCATCCAGCCCAACCCCATCCCTCCTTCGGCCGTGCAGCCCAATTTCCCGCCTGCCCGGCCCCCGTGCGCAGCGCGCAAGCGCACTCTGACGGGCGGACCCCGCCCTCGCCCTCGCCTTCTCTCCCAGCCAGCGGGCCCGGTTTCTCTCCCCCGTTCCCTCACTGGCCGGTGGCCCTCCTATCGCCCGGCTCTTTCTTCCTCCTCCTCGCTCTTCCCTCTGCCGCGCGCAGAGCTTTCCGACCACGTGGCGCGCGCTTCCTGCTGCCCCAGCGCGCGTGCGGAGCAAAGCAGCGGAGCAGGTAAGGGTGGTCAAGCGCCAGGAATCCCACGCCTGCCCTGTCGACATCGCCCTGTGCCCTCCGTCGCGTCCCCGCCTGCGCTCCCGCGTCACCACCGCCATGCCCATGCTCTGCCGCCCGTCACCGCGCGCTCGCATCGCCGTCTTGTCCTGGCCACTGTGCCATAGTCACCGGTCACATGGGCGCCGCAGCAACCCCCTTTCCACGCCTATAAAGAGCTCTCCCGGCCGCCCACCGCTTCCCGCGCCCCTCCCCTCTCCTCAGCTGCGCGGCGCGCTGATCGCGCCGGTCCTCCACGCCGCCCGGTCGGCTCCCAGTCTTTAAAAGCAAGGGAGCACCTCCATTAGCCTCACATCATCCCCCACATCCTCTCCTCTCACGGAATTGAACCCCCACGACCGGAGCTCGCCAGAATCGGTTTCCTCTTCACCGCCGGCCAAGCGCACCACTGCCGCCGCCGTTCTCTCCACAGGCCGTCCCCGGCCAATTCCTCCGAGTAGGAGCACCCTCGGAGCACGGCGAAGCTTCCCCCGTCCCCGGCCGAGCCCCTCCTGGTCCGCACTTCGCCGGCACCGTGCACCTCCTCCGTTCACCGCCGCCGCACGCCGCCAAGCCGCCACAGCTGCCCCCGAGTCAAGCCGACCCCCGAGGTAGCTTCCTGTCCCCGCTGAGATGCTCTCTTGCGAATTAATTGAGTTCCTATGCCCTGTGCCGCCGTAACACCCGTTTCCTTGTTCCGCCGCCGCTCCGGGTCGCCGCCGGCCCGCTCCGAAGCTCCCCAGGCTCCGCCGACGCTTCCACCAGATTCCCCTGGCCGCGGACAACCCGTTTTCGCCGTCACACCCTCCTCTCCGACCACCCCTCGCCGGCACCATCGTCGGCCGAGCCCGCCCCCAAGCTTCCTCTGCTTCAGCCTCCCCCACGTCCAGCTCAGCTGCGTTCCTTCGCCCGCTTCGGTCAGGTAAGACCCGAGCCTGAGTGGCTAGCTGCGTGCGCTGTCGCTTCAAAGACCTGAGTTCGATTCCTCTGGCCGTAATACTTAGGATAGGTTTTTAGGATATTTTTGCCGAGCTACAGTAAACCGAGAGAATGATTAGGAGATGATTAACTGTGATTAGGGAATATTAAAAAGGATTAATGGGAATATTAAAGATTAATTTGAATATAAGTAAGCTCATTTAGTTCATACAGAGGTTAATTAATGCTAATTAAGAGTTAATGACTGTCATTGGTTTGTTAATTAAAAACCCCTCACTGACTTGTGGACCCCCCTTAATTAAAGAGCAGTGGCTGGTCCCACATGTCAATGGTACAAAATTTATTAGAATATACGTGAGCTTAATAAATGTCTAATCATGGATTAGTTATTACCCGGTATGTATGATTTAAATTCGGATTAGTTGTCATGATAAATAATTAGTATAACTTTAATGTTTACATTGCAAATCTAGTTACATATTAAGGCGTTAATTAGGAGAAGCAGCCTTGGGATAAATGTATATATTTAATAAAGCTAGCCCTTAATTAGAATATAAACATTTATGCCCTAATATTTATCATACTACCATTAAACAAGTCTCAGCGATATATTTTATTACCTTGTACAGTAACCTTTACTTAGACAAATAAATCTAAATTAGATAGAGCTAAGCCTAAGAATAGTTAAAGTATGAGCAAGCTAATAATAGTGACATTAATTAAATCTTAACACTAGCTCTAGTACATAATAGTATTGAGCATAATTGTATATATAACAAGTTAGGACCCATAGGAGTGGATCCCTAATTCAACTTAAACTTAGCTTAGCTATGAATGTAGATACGTAAAATATGATAATGGGATTATTAGAGGTTTAAATTTTAATCAATTACCATATATGAATAAATATTGAGCCTTTGCTATTTATCTTAATCTAATTAGTAAGTAAAAGCCTATATCAGAGATTATTCTAAAAACTTAATAAATATATCCAAGTTAAAGTTAAGGGAGTAAAGTGGGTTGTATTGATTCGTCGGAAATTATGATTTAAAAGACTTAAGTTCTAATATAAGAAATTCCTAGACCTAGCTTTTTGGACAAGTGCTATAATACTTTTGACTAAAAGATTTATAGAATAAGTACAGATCTCATCCATCAGTCCAGTATGCCTTTACCATAACCTAAGTTGCAAGGAATACATACCCAGCCAGACTCATACATCGATACATAGGTCTACCTAACTCATGGAACTTCCTTGATAAATACGAAAATAATAAAAGAGGTTATTAATAAAAAGATCGAATTTCGTCTTTCTCCAATCGGCTATGTTTGGCCACTTCTTCTCCAAAGTAAAATAATCCCTGTAGATACTTCCTTACTTATGATCCTTTATTATCCTAAAATTTTCCCTCACGGTAAAGTTATTCAGATAACTCGTTCTCTCACTCAAACCCAGCTACTGCTGTGTTTGCAACACACTAAACCGAATCACTCTGCTATTCTCAAATCGTAATACATGTATAAAATAAATTAAACCGGCCATTTAAATTATTCGGATTTATTTGGATCTTTTTGAGTTATTTACTTTTATTTGCATTCAGTCATTTGTCGCGTAATTAGAAATTGGGAGTCGTGAAGATTCAGTGGATCAAACGAGATCAAGCTCGAAGTGAAGATGAAGGATAGAAGCTCAAGAGAAAGCATCGTGTGCGCCAAAGTCCGCGGTAAACCGCGCCAGGCGAGTCAATACTTTGATCATGTTGAACCTACGTTTTCTGCAAATTACTTTTGTTTAAATTATCAAATTGCATGCTGTTATGTCATATGCAAATACATGATAATTTAAGATTCTAGTTATATCCCATTGTGTACTTGGTTAATATTACCCCCCCCCCTTTGGAATATTTGAACATGTGAACATTGTCGCCCTAGCACAAATTATAATAGTAACCTTTCGGAAATAAGTCCGTAATTATATGCCATGCGTAGTATTGTTTAGATATTCATGGGCGCGAGAGCGCCCAAGCATCACTTTTAATCCTGAGAAAAATTGGTTGGGCAGTCATGGTGGTAATGACTGATGTATGTTGATTATGGTTATTTTATATTCCCAAAAACCTCAACATGCTTAATATCTGGGCGGATGGTTCGGGGGTATGGTGCAGTGGTGCACGAGAGTGTGGTTTGTGGTAGAACCGCCCAGATACCACTAAGGACTGAATCTTGTCATGCCAACCCGTGTAAAACAGTACAACCACAAGTCTGTAAAATACAACTTGGCTAAGTAGACTTATCGAAATCCCGGACTCATCTCACTGGTAGTGGATTGATGGGGTTATGCTATGGCAAGGGGGCCGAAGGGACACCAGTGGGGGGTGAAGTTTTCCCGCTTTCCTAACGTTGCGGGAAGTAGGAGCCCGAGCTGCGTTAGAGTCTGGGGAAAACATCCCGCGCACAGATGGGACCCATCGCAAATGGGCGGTCACCCATAATGTGAGATGGGAGAAAGGACTAGATACTTTGAAAAGTCACTGTGATGATCTGCTCAACCACATGTCTAAGGAAACGTGTGGGGCAACGAGTTGATTGTCTCTTGTGGTGAAAGTGTACAAACTCTGCAGAGTCAAAACTATTCGAATAGCCGTGCCCACGGTCAAGGGCGGACATGGGAACTTAACTAGATATAGTTCGGTTTTAAAAATGTTTGGAAAATGGGAATGGAAACTTGAAGGGCGAAGGACTGCCCTGGTTTGGAATTGTCCTGGGTGTCGTCCCAGTGATAAGTTAAGCGGCTATAACGCTGAAGAAATTGCTATATGGTGCAGATGCCATGTAACGGTGGATGGAATCTGAATCGATATTAATAATGCATTTCCTTGTACATTATGATTTGGTTCAAACTGCTAGGTCTTAGGGATTTTTAAGTAATTGTATTCAAAAGCACTCTACGCAAAAATAAAATAACCCGAGCCTTCCTTTGATAAGCCATGCATACTATTTAATTGCATTCTGTGTATTGGCTCGCGGAGCACGGGGTCGGAGTGCTCATGCTCGCTGTTGCAACAAAATTCAGATTCAGGAATCAAATCACCTCGCCTCAGCAACAAGATTGGTCAAGCTGGCCGAGAAGATGAAGATGTCAATGGCTAGGTCGCGAACCTCCAGTTGGCTGCCTGTGGGCATGTCCTGAAGGTCCCACCGGTGTGCTTCGTTCTTCCGCTGCTGCTATTTACCGATTTCGGCCTAATCGGCCCATGAGTAAGTTTACTATTACATTTACGCTTTCGCATGATATGTACTTTGATATTCAGTACTGTAACTGTGAGCACTATCTACTGATCCAGGGAATAGTGCGGTGGAATCACAGAGGATTCGGATTGAAAAATCCGGGTCTGACAGCGCTGGTATCAGAGCGTATCGACTGCAGGTCGTGACCTAGTTAGTCTGGCCGTTAGTTTCATGACTAGAATTATTTCTTCAAAATTTTAATTCCAAAATATAAGTGGTATTGCTCATTCTCATCTCTCTTAGATGATCTTCTCTCATCTAAATGCTGCCTTAGCCATTTTTACTTCTCAAGCTCTCTTACCCTAACTTCAAAGTGATAACACAAGAGTGAGTGCTAATGTCGACCAAATTACCCCAAATACTTCCCTCTTCTTTCTATTGATTTCAAAAAGGAGAATTTTGTTCCTCTTCTCGTACCCTTACTCCAAAAATCTAAGGTTAGGAACGTCGAAGATGCACATGAAGATAAGGAGGTTCCATTTAAACGAACCATGCCGGTGAATCCTATGCCCTCCTATGTGTGCTCCCCGAGTAGACGATGTATTGTTGTAAGATTCTATTTGGCCCTGTGCGCTGCCTCTTGCCCTCGGGCGCCCTAATTTCGCAGGCACAGGAAAAGCTTACTTTTAAAAATTTGTGTGGCTCAGTATCACTCCAGCTCCCTGGGAGTGCTCTTTTAAAATTTTTGTATGGGTTTAGAAGTATCTTATCTCTACGATGTAGCATTCATCTCATGCTGTTTCCTCTCATCTTTTCTGGAAAACCCTACCAGGCCATGGATGGATACAAGACAACTACTACAACCAGAAGCAAGAGGGGAAGAATAATAATTGATGCTCACAATAACCCCAACCATACGTATAGGCCGTCACCTGCCCTCACCCTATGGGGAAAGTCAGAGAGAAGCCATCATCATGAAGATAATAGTAGCCCTGCGCCAAGTAAACCTCGAAAGAAGGCCCCTTGTATCTATTGCAAGACTACTGAGCATCGTTCCCGAAAGTGTCCTCAGAAGAAGCAAGACAAATGTTTCAACTGTGGCCACCCAGGACATTACGCGAGGAATTGCCCACTTCAAAAGCCAGAAGAACAAGGAGATGGTGCTGCCACCACCGGCTTCAACCCCAACGAAGAAAAACCTAGCAGCTCCAAAGAAGAACGGGGTACACCTACCATAGTTCTATCACCAGACCAAGAAGCTTCGTTAAGTGCTACATGTCTCGAGTGCGGTAAAACCGGACATGTCGCACAATCATGTCCTCCATTACGCCGAGATAAACGAGGGGCATGCTTCACCTGTGGGCAAACTGGTCATTACTGCTACAATTGCCCAGTCCCCTACTGCTTATACTGCAAGAAATATCACTACCCAGATGACTGCCTCACTAACCTAATAGCTTGTAGGCATTGTGGAGCAAAAGGACATGAGAAAAGCCAATGTACTGTTAACTGCCCCAACTGTGGAGGAGACCACCCGCCCGCAGAATGTCCAACAAGGAAGATGACATGTTTTCTCTGTGAAGGACAAGACCATTGCCCCAAGGATTGCTACCTGAGCCCGCTGCTGACCAAAGCAGCTGAGATACAACGGATGAGTCTCCAAATCGCCATAGGACTTGTCATGCCTGGAGTTAGAAAGAATGACTGATGTCTGCTACCATTTATTTAAGGGGGGGTAGCAAGAGTAGATGAGTATGTTGGAGAACTACTATGATGTATAATTACTTTTGGAAGTACTAATATGATGTATGGCTACTTTGAAGGTGTAATAATACTTTAGTAGATCTAGATGAATCCGACCGCGAAGATTTGCAGACACCGGGAGCCTTATAGTGATGAGGACAAAAGACCGCCATATAGAAATGTGTGTCGTCACCCCTGCAATCCTAACGTCCTCTCCCCTTCTGTTTACCCCTACGGCACAGACCATTGCTACCCACCTATCAATATGAAATTCTACGACCGTATGACCAATAGGCGACACAACTACTCCATTCTACGATGATGTGAAGACGACGATGTCAAAGCGAAGCATCTGAAAGTCTACGACCTATCCGGAGAACAAGGTTTCTCTTTTCCCTTTTGACTTCTCCACGTGTTAACCCCCAATGTGTAGATCTTCATCTCTCGATGGAGCTAAAGAACTATACGTCGAGCAGCACCCGGAAACCCATTGCTAGCTAGTATAACCCCACCTTCTTTCTTCCAACTCTACCAAAATCTCGGGGTCGAGATTCTTTTTAAGGGGGGTAGGTTTGTAACATCCCAAAAATTTAAATTTTGAAAATCTGAATTTCTTGAGTTATTTTTGCAATATATTCTATTTGAATTTGGATTTTATGGTGTTTTCCTGAATTTGGTTGATGTTCCAAAAATTGAAATTCATAAAAGACAAAGAAACAAGCATTAATAATGCCCTAAAAAGTGAATATGCAAATAATAGAAAACTAAAATCCTAAATACTAATCTGAAAAGATGATCCAGTATAAGAAGAGGGAAACCTGAGTTAAAAATATAAAATCTCATTTTGATAATAATGGCATAAATAGCAATAAGAGTAAATGGATAAAATACAAATTTGCATATACAAATTGTGCAAGTGAGAGCTTAGAAATAAAATATGCAAAATGAAATAAGTCAGCAAACTAACAATGAATGAAATTATATATATACATATGTATATGTATATGTGTGTGTGTATATATACAAAAAAAAAATGAAATGGATGGAGTTAGGCCGGCCGACACCATCCAGCCCAACCCCATCCCTCCTTCGGCCGTGCAGCCCAATTTCCCGCCTGCCCGGCCCCCGTGCGCAGCGCGCAAGCGCACTCTGACGGGCGGACCCCGCCCTCGCCCTCGCCTTCTCTCCCAGCCAGCGGGCCCGGTTTCTCTCCCCCGTTCCCTCACTGGCCGGTGGCCCTCCTATCGCCCGGCTCTTTCTTCCTCCTCCTCGCTCTTCCCTCTGCCGCGCGCAGAGCTTTCCGACCACGTGGCGCGCGCTTCCTGCTGCCCCAGCGCGCGTGCGGAGCAAAGCAGCGGAGCAGGTAAGGGTGGTCAAGCGCCAGGAATCCCACGCCTGCCCTGTCGACATCGCCCTGTGCCCTCCGTCGCGTCCCCGCCTGCGCTCCCGCGTCACCACCGCCATGCCCATGCTCTGCCGCCCGTCACCGCGCGCTCGCATCGCCGTCTTGTCCTGGCCACTGTGCCATAGTCACCGGTCACATGGGCGCCGCAGCAACCCCCTTTCCACGCCTATAAAGAGCTCTCCCGGCCGCCCACCGCTTCCCGCGCCCCTCCCCTCTCCTCAGCTGCGCGGCGCGCTGATCGCGCCGGTCCTCCACGCCGCCCGGTCGGCTCCCAGTCTTTAAAAGCAAGGGAGCACCTCCATTAGCCTCACATCATCCCCCACATCCTCTCCTCTCACGGAATTGAACCCCCACGACCGGAGCTCGCCAGAATCGGTTTCCTCTTCACCGCCGGCCAAGCGCACCACTGCCGCCGCCGTTCTCTCCACAGGCCGTCCCCGGCCAATTCCTCCGAGTAGGAGCACCCTCGGAGCACGGCGAAGCTTCCCCCGTCCCCGGCCGAGCCCCTCCTGGTCCGCACTTCGCCGGCACCGTGCACCTCCTCCGTTCACCGCCGCCGCACGCCGCCAAGCCGCCACAGCTGCCCCCGAGTCAAGCCGACCCCCGAGGTAGCTTCCTGTCCCCGCTGAGATGCTCTCTTGCGAATTAATTGAGTTCCTATGCCCTGTGCCGCCGTAACACCCGTTTCCTTGTTCCGCCGCCGCTCCGGGTCGCCGCCGGCCCGCTCCGAAGCTCCCCAGGCTCCGCCGACGCTTCCACCAGATTCCCCTGGCCGCGGACAACCCGTTTTCGCCGTCACACCCTCCTCTCCGACCACCCCTCGCCGGCACCATCGTCGGCCGAGCCCGCCCCCAAGCTTCCTCTGCTTCAGCCTCCCCCACGTCCAGCTCAGCTGCGTTCCTTCGCCCGCTTCGGTCAGGTAAGACCCGAGCCTGAGTGGCTAGCTGCGTGCGCTGTCGCTTCAAAGACCTGAGTTCGATTCCTCTGGCCGTAATACTTAGGATAGGTTTTTAGGATATTTTTGCCGAGCTACAGTAAACCGAGAGAATGATTAGGAGATGATTAACTGTGATTAGGGAATATTAAAAAGGATTAATGGGAATATTAAAGATTAATTTGAATATAAGTAAGCTCATTTAGTTCATACAGAGGTTAATTAATGCTAATTAAGAGTTAATGACTGTCATTGGTTTGTTAATTAAAAACCCCTCACTGACTTGTGGACCCCCCTTAATTAAAGAGCAGTGGCTGGTCCCACATGTCAATGGTACAAAATTTATTAGAATATACGTGAGCTTAATAAATGTCTAATCATGGATTAGTTATTACCCGGTATGTATGATTTAAATTCGGATTAGTTGTCATGATAAATAATTAGTATAACTTTAATGTTTACATTGCAAATCTAGTTACATATTAAGGCGTTAATTAGGAGAAGCAGCCTTGGGATAAATGTATATATTTAATAAAGCTAGCCCTTAATTAGAATATAAACATTTATGCCCTAATATTTATCATACTACCATTAAACAAGTCTCAGCGATATATTTTATTACCTTGTACAGTAACCTTTACTTAGACAAATAAATCTAAATTAGATAGAGCTAAGCCTAAGAATAGTTAAAGTATGAGCAAGCTAATAATAGTGACATTAATTAAATCTTAACACTAGCTCTAGTACATAATAGTATTGAGCATAATTGTATATATAACAAGTTAGGACCCATAGGAGTGGATCCCTAATTCAACTTAAACTTAGCTTAGCTATGAATGTAGATACGTAAAATATGATAATGGGATTATTAGAGGTTTAAATTTTAATCAATTACCATATATGAATAAATATTGAGCCTTTGCTATTTATCTTAATCTAATTAGTAAGTAAAAGCCTATATCAGAGATTATTCTAAAAACTTAATAAATATATCCAAGTTAAAGTTAAGGGAGTAAAGTGGGTTGTATTGATTCGTCGGAAATTATGATTTAAAAGACTTAAGTTCTAATATAAGAAATTCCTAGACCTAGCTTTTTGGACAAGTGCTATAATACTTTTGACTAAAAGATTTATAGAATAAGTACAGATCTCATCCATCAGTCCAGTATGCCTTTACCATAACCTAAGTTGCAAGGAATACATACCCAGCCAGACTCATACATCGATACATAGGTCTACCTAACTCATGGAACTTCCTTGATAAATACGAAAATAATAAAAGAGGTTATTAATAAAAAGATCGAATTTCGTCTTTCTCCAATCGGCTATGTTTGGCCACTTCTTCTCCAAAGTAAAATAATCCCTGTAGATACTTCCTTACTTATGATCCTTTATTATCCTAAAATTTTCCCTCACGGTAAAGTTATTCAGATAACTCGTTCTCTCACTCAAACCCAGCTACTGCTGTGTTTGCAACACACTAAACCGAATCACTCTGCTATTCTCAAATCGTAATACATGTATAAAATAAATTAAACCGGCCATTTAAATTATTCGGATTTATTTGGATCTTTTTGAGTTATTTACTTTTATTTGCATTCAGTCATTTGTCGCGTAATTAGAAATTGGGAGTCGTGAAGATTCAGTGGATCAAACGAGATCAAGCTCGAAGTGAAGATGAAGGATAGAAGCTCAAGAGAAAGCATCGTGTGCGCCAAAGTCCGCGGTAAACCGCGCCAGGCGAGTCAATACTTTGATCATGTTGAACCTACGTTTTCTGCAAATTACTTTTGTTTAAATTATCAAATTGCATGCTGTTATGTCATATGCAAATACATGATAATTTAAGATTCTAGTTATATCCCATTGTGTACTTGGTTAATATTACCCCCCCCCTTTGGAATATTTGAACATGTGAACATTGTCGCCCTAGCACAAATTATAATAGTAACCTTTCGGAAATAAGTCCGTAATTATATGCCATGCGTAGTATTGTTTAGATATTCATGGGCGCGAGAGCGCCCAAGCATCACTTTTAATCCTGAGAAAAATTGGTTGGGCAGTCATGGTGGTAATGACTGATGTATGTTGATTATGGTTATTTTATATTCCCAAAAACCTCAACATGCTTAATATCTGGGCGGATGGTTCGGGGGTATGGTGCAGTGGTGCACGAGAGTGTGGTTTGTGGTAGAACCGCCCAGATACCACTAAGGACTGAATCTTGTCATGCCAACCCGTGTAAAACAGTACAACCACAAGTCTGTAAAATACAACTTGGCTAAGTAGACTTATCGAAATCCCGGACTCATCTCACTGGTAGTGGATTGATGGGGTTATGCTATGGCAAGGGGGCCGAAGGGA
Source organism: Dendrocalamus latiflorus (assembly GCA_017311315.1). Classification (NCBI taxonomy): domain Eukaryota; kingdom Viridiplantae; phylum Streptophyta; class Magnoliopsida; order Poales; family Poaceae; genus Dendrocalamus; species Dendrocalamus latiflorus. The sequence goes on along the minus strand of CM029628.1, from coordinate 10,941,907 downwards.
CACCAGTGGGGGGTGAAGTTTTCCCGCTTTCCTAACGTTGCGGGAAGTAGGAGCCCGAGCTGCGTTAGAGTCTGGGGAAAACATCCCGCGCACAGATGGGACCCATCGCAAATGGGCGGTCACCCATAATGTGAGATGGGAGAAAGGACTAGATACTTTGAAAAGTCACTGTGATGATCTGCTCAACCACATGTCTAAGGAAACGTGTGGGGCAACGAGTTGATTGTCTCTTGTGGTGAAAGTGTACAAACTCTGCAGAGTCAAAACTATTCGAATAGCCGTGCCCACGGTCAAGGGCGGACATGGGAACTTAACTAGATATAGTTCGGTTTTAAAAATGTTTGGAAAATGGGAATGGAAACTTGAAGGGCGAAGGACTGCCCTGGTTTGGAATTGTCCTGGGTGTCGTCCCAGTGATAAGTTAAGCGGCTATAACGCTGAAGAAATTGCTATATGGTGCAGATGCCATGTAACGGTGGATGGAATCTGAATCGATATTAATAATGCATTTCCTTGTACATTATGATTTGGTTCAAACTGCTAGGTCTTAGGGATTTTTAAGTAATTGTATTCAAAAGCACTCTACGCAAAAATAAAATAACCCGAGCCTTCCTTTGATAAGCCATGCATACTATTTAATTGCATTCTGTGTATTGGCTCGCGGAGCACGGGGTCGGAGTGCTCATGCTCGCTGTTGCAACAAAATTCAGATTCAGGAATCAAATCACCTCGCCTCAGCAACAAGATTGGTCAAGCTGGCCGAGAAGATGAAGATGTCAATGGCTAGGTCGCGAACCTCCAGTTGGCTGCCTGTGGGCATGTCCTGAAGGTCCCACCGGTGTGCTTCGTTCTTCCGCTGCTGCTATTTACCGATTTCGGCCTAATCGGCCCATGAGTAAGTTTACTATTACATTTACGCTTTCGCATGATATGTACTTTGATATTCAGTACTGTAACTGTGAGCACTATCTACTGATCCAGGGAATAGTGCGGTGGAATCACAGAGGATTCGGATTGAAAAATCCGGGTCTGACAGCATACGTTGTCATAAACAGAGGTACGACCACGGCAACGAGCGGAGGTGTCCGCAGGTATTGAAGACGTGGTCGTAAAGGAGTTACGACCATGGTCACGGTGCAGAAGACGTGGTCATAAAGGAGTTACGACCATAACAAGAAGGTGTAGTCATAAGCGACCACGGTGGTCAACAAAATCACTGCGTGGTTATAGAGAGCTACGACTATGGTGATTGACCATGGTCGAAAGAAGTGTAGTGCAGCGGCAGTGAACATGGTGGAAGCAACGAGGAGTGATCGGAAGGGTCACAACATGGTCGTAATGACTGTTAGCGTGGTCAGTGAACAAGCAGAGCAGTCATAATGACATAGGAGGTGGTCATAGCCTCTTCAACGTGGTCATACGGCTGAAGGAGGTGGTCGTAACAACTACAGAGTGATCGTAGAGGTTCTGGGAGCAGTCATAAAGGCTGTAACAAGTGGTATCAGAGCTATGGGAGAGTCTTCGAAGTCCAAGGAGATCTCCGTGTCATTGCAATATCCTCTTCTCACCTCGGATAATTATCCAGTCTGGGCCATGAAGATGAAAGCCAATATGCGTGCCCAGGGAGTCTGGGGCATAATTGATCCGAAGGGGAAGGACAAGGAGATTGACGATCGATTGGATCAGACGGCGTTGGTGGTGATTTACCAAGCTGTACTCAATTCAATGATGTGGCAATTGATTGGCAAAGAGACAGCGTGAGAGGTCTGAGCAGCACTTCAAACAATGCATGAAGGTGTTGACAGAGTAAAAGAAGCTCGACTCCAGACTCTACGGAGCAAATGAGGCAATGAAAATGGGCGAGAACCAAACTGTGGAGGAGTTCGTCGGGAAATTCATTGAAGTTGTCAATGACATCAAATCCCTTGGTGACAAACTAGCAAATGAAGCGACCGTGAAGAAATACTTGAGAGTCCTGCTGGAGAGATTCCTTCCGGTAGTGACTACACTCATGTATTCCCAAGATCTCGCGAAGATGAAGATGGAAGAAGTAACTGGGTCGCTCAAGACACGTGAGCAGCTCTTGAAGGGGTACCAAACACGCAATGAACAAATGTTGCTTGCAAAGGAGGACACCAGGAACCGAGGCAAGTCGAACCTTGCAAACTCATCATCTAGGGGTGGTCGTGGTTTATCTTTTGGTCATGGCTTATCGTTTGGCCGGGGCTCATTCTCTGGCCATGGACAAGGATGGGGGTATGGCCAGAGAGGCCAAGGCTCTCAGATTGGCAGAGGTGGAAGAGGAGGTCATGGAGAAAGAACTGGGCGAGGTGGTAGTGACAAACCATAAGACAAGTCACACATCCAATGTTTTGAGTGTGAAAATTTGGCCATTACTTTTTTGAATGTCGAAGTCATATTCAGTGCCACAATTGCAAGAAGTTTGGTCACTATGCAACAAATTGCAGGAGCAAGAAAAAAGTTGAGGATGCTAATCTCACTCGCACCCATGAAGATGAAGAGCCAACTTTGCTGCTATCTCTTTATACTGAAGTTGTGCCAACAATGGTAATGCTGAATGAAGGGAAGGTGTTCCCAAATCTGGTAGAGAAGGGAGAGAAGATGCAGGTACAGCCAGCAGTTTGGTATCTAGATAATGGGGCAAGCAACCACATGACAGGTACATACTCCATGTTTCATGAACTAGATGATAAAGTACTTGGTGTGGTGCAATTTGGAGATGGCTCAACTATCCAGATCAGAGGAAAGGGCACAATTCTCTTGAAGTGCAAGAATGGGGGCCAAAAAATGATGTCAGATGTGTATTATATATCGAGTCTTCGTAGCAATATCATGAGCCTAGGATTGCTAATCAAAGAAGGGTGCCGAATTGAATTGAAAAGCAATTACCTGAAAGTGTTTGACAGTAGTGAGCAGTTGTTAATGAAAGTGCAGAGGTTAGCAAATCGTCTGTACAAAATTCCAATCGAAACTTGCAAACCGAAGTGCCTGAAGATTTCAGCAAATGATTCAGCAAAGAGCTTCCCTAGAAGACTTGACCAACGCAACTCCACTTGCGCCCATGCTTCACCAATGCAACGTCCCATGAGATGGCGGCTATGGAACGCTGGGTGGGCTCTGTCGTCCTCACCTCTGACAAAGATCAATGCTTCCTGGTGTGGGGGCAGGGTTCACGTTACCGCCCGATAATGCCTGATTATCAGCAGAAATTGGTTTTACCAACCACCCCCAGTTGGATGACAAACTGGCCCCAAATATTTTGGTCCAATTTGAAATTTTTCCTAGCCCAACATGGCCCATTTGGCATCTCCTTTTGTTTGCCCTAGGTGACAGCCACACGAAAGACTATTAGCGGTGGAGGCTGCTTCGTCTACGCTCTCTGGCTCTCTGCTTTGCATTCTTCCTATTTAGCTCCTCTGCGGCTTTGCTTCGGTCCCCTCTCTCCGAAATACCAAATTGGTGCATGGAGAGGACGCTCGCTACGGCGGGAGGGACGGTGGAGGCTCTAGCGAGTAGGGAACCGGTGGAGTCTGTGAGGAAGAGGATGCCAGGGGAGCCTAGGAAGCGGAGGGAGACGAGCTGGAGGAGGGCTAGGAGTGGCGGGAGTGGGAGGAGTTCCATAGTCGTGGGCAGCACATCGAGCTTAGCAGCTGGCTGCGGTGCTGGTCGCGAACCTGATGTCCTCGAGCGAAAGATTCAGAAGCTATGTCGTGCTTTCATGTTTCTTGAATTTACATACATGCTTATGATTTTTCTAGATTCGCACTCATGCTTCTGATGTTTTTGAATTCGTTCAACATTTTCAACCAATTTTTGGCCGATTTTCACCTGTTTTTGACTTATTTTTAAATTTAAAATTTGATTTGAAATTTTTGGATGAAATCTACCAAACTTTTTCGATAATTGGTTCTACCGGACCCTCGGTAAAAATTTAAAATCGGTAATGATAATCCTGGTGGGAGACTCTAAACCTTTTTCTACTGGAGCAGTATACAGGAATACAGGATGATCACTGAATGGAGCCCGCGATGGCGACGCCTCATACGCTGGGCCACCAAGGTGCCGTCCAAGGTAAAAGCCTTAGGCCTTTTCTTTTTAACTCAAGCTTATGATTTTTTGTTACGGCTTATGGCTTTTGAACTATTCGTACGAGAGATTATAGAGTAACAGAAACTCACGTACGATTTTTGCCGATATAAATGAGGTTGGTACAGTATGTACTACAATTAACTAATAGACCCTATCTTGAAAAGATACTTTGTTTAAAAAATAGTTACTGTAGAAAAATCGAAAAGCAGCTTTTAGAAGCCAAAAAAAGCAGGCCTTTAGCCTGGCTTGTCATGACCACCTCAACACTAAGGGCCTGTTTGGGAGAGCTCCACCAGCTCCAGATTCACGAAAAACAGATTCAGATCCACTTTTCCAAGCCAAACACCTCCAGCTCCAGCAGCTCCACTGTGAATCTGCTCCACCAAAACCATGGATCTGGCTCCAGATCCACCAAATCCATGGAGCACCTCAAGGGGTGCTCCACGAAAACTTGTTTCGTATCTACTCGTGGAGTTAGGTGGTAATTACCCACCAATGCCATTACACACCCCTCCCAACCGTTTTTTCTTTTTTCTATTCGACTTCTTCCTCCACCGACGCTCCCCCGCCTCCTCCCGGCCTCCGCCTCCTCCCGCCTCCCCTGCCTCCGACCGCCTCCTCCCGGGCCTCCGCCTCCCCCGCATCCGCCTCCCCCCGGGCCGGCGCCGCCTCCCCCGCCTCCTCCTGGCTCTGACCGCGTCCGCCTCCTCCCGGCCTCCGCCTCCCCCGCCTCCGACCGCCTCCTCCCGGCCTCCGCCTCCCCCGCCTCCTCCCGGCTGCGTCCGCGTCCGCCTCCCCCGCCTTCTCCCGGCTGCGTCCGCGTCCGCCTCCCCCGCCTCCTCCCGGCCTCCGCCTCCGACGCCTCCTCCCGGTCTCCGCCTCCCCCGCCTCCTCCCGGCCTTCGCCTCCGACGCCTCCTCCCGGTCTCCGCCTCCGACGCCTCCGACCGGCCTCCTCTCGGTCTCCGCCTCCCCGGCCTCCTCTCGGTCTCCGCCTCCCCCGCCTCCTCCCGGCCTCCGCCTCCCTCGCCTCCGACCGGCCTCCGCCTCCCCGCCTCCGACCGGTCTCCGCCTCCCCGGCCTCCTCTCGGTCTCCGCCTCCCCCGCCTCCTCCCGGCCCCCGCCTCCTCTCGGTCTCCGCCTCCGACCGGCCTCCGCCTCCCCCGCCTCCTCCCGCCTCCGACCGCCTCCTCCCGGCCGCCGCGTCCGCCGCGCCTCGCCTGCGCCGCGCCCGCCAGCCGCTGCCGCGCCTGACGCGTGGGGCCAGGTGGTTTTTTTTTCATTTTGCCCCTGACGTGTGGGGCCCAGGTGTAAGTGAGATAGAGAGGGAGGTGGAGCTGTACCAAACACTTTGACGAATCCCAGATCCACCATGGAGCTGCTCCACGGTGAATCCAGCTCCAGATCCATGTTTTTCGTGAATCTGAAGTTGGTGGAGCTCTCCCAAACAGGCCCTAAGCAAAATCTATAGCACAACGACATCTTTGGCTCCGGTGACTGCGGCTATTGCCTTGGCGCCTTAGAGACGTCCACCCAGCTCTTCTTTGTCGAACCCCATCGCACTATTTCTAAAAATCCTCTATGATTTCACCGTACTATTTCTCTATGTATAACACTAACTCTGTGCAAGTTACTCAAAATCTTCTCAAAACAAGCAAAAAGATCATCAATAGATTCACCAAGTTTCTAGCAAAATCCAACTTCTCTTTTTGATAGAAAAAATCTTACGCACTTTTCTTAAGCTTAGTCGTTACTTCATTATAATCGCAAAGAGTTTTCCAGATTAAATGAGCAAAAGCAATATAATCTACACGATCGAATTCTTTATGAGAAATTCCTAGAAAGCAAGTTACAAACACGTGCATTCAAATCTACATTTATTTTATCTTCGGTAGTAACATCAGCAAGAATCACATAAGGTTGAGAAACTTTTTTCAGACATACTACCCTAAGCCTCAATCATACGACACTTTCCAAAAATCAAAATCATACGACATTTTCTAAAAATCAAAATCAAAATCAGTAACAAGTGGTATCAGAACAAATAAGGCCTTAAATGATATAGTATCATGCATTTAAGAAAAGATCAGAATATAGGTGTTGGAATTTTTCTTGATTGTTCCCTCTGGCCACCGCTTGGGCACCGCACCGCGCTCCGCCGTCTCCGGCCCACCGAGTGTCTTCCGTGGACCCGCTGTCCGCCCTCGGGACGCCTACGCGCGAAGACCGGCGAAGGAGCAGCGGCTTGCCTGCTCCCTGCTCTTGACGTGGAGATCAAACAAAGCAGCTCCAGCTCGCTCACGAGACGAGACAGCCTGGCCTCCCTTCTTGCTTTGATGCCTTGAGCCTGGTAGATGCTCGAGATAAAACACATAAACACAGATTGTTTAGTAAAAAGTATATTAAGTTCAGCTGTATCAGTTAAATTTATATATAACTATTTTTCCATACGTACTACCTCTCACGAATAGCCAGAATTCAAATATTTAAGCCATCAGCTTAAGGGCCTATTCTTTACAGCTTCTAAAAGTGGTTTTTGGTTTTTATTACAGTAACTAACTTTCAAACGGAATGTTTTTTTAAATAAGATCTACAAGTTGATTGTAGTATACACTATAGTGTCTTCATTTATATCGGCTAAAACAGTACACGAGTTTCTGTTACTCCGTATTCTCTCTCATAAACAGTCTAGAGGTTATAAGTTGTAACTAAAAATTATAAACCACAGTCACAAAGACCAAGCACTAAAGGAACCCATCCATACTTACATGCTATTGACTATGATAGAAACGGAAAATCTACTTGGCATCTACTTCTTTCTCTATTTCTATATGTATTCTAAATACCAAATAATTTTTTTTAAAATAAACTAAACCTAGTAAAATAAAATTAACTCTAATAATTATCTCTTTAACCTTATCTCTTGATCTCGATTACGTCGACCTCCCTCTTGCTTCCGCACCTAAGTCACATCTTGATTTAAGGTCTGATGCTCGGCCGCTCTCTTGCTGCGCTTCCCGTCTCGTGCTCTCGACTGCCTGCCAATGCACGCATTGTTGGACACGGTTGATTTAAACATCGATACGTTGATCATTAATTTTCTAATTATATGTTGGCAAATAATATAATGATATTAAAGTACTTCTAATGACAAATCAGCTAAATACTTTATGAATAATAGTGTCAAAATGTTAAATTTTGACTGCATGCATTAATTGTAGGATGACAAGTAAAAAAGAACGAGGAAGTAGCTGCTAGCACGTACTATACGTAAATAATGGAGGTCAAATATACTTATTTTGCATTCACTCTGAGAGCTTGAGTATGTTCGAGTGACGCAAACTGAAGCCAATATTTAAGGATTAATTGATTAATCACCCGACATAGAAACAAGATTCGTCAGTTTTTTTTGTAACCATCGTAGCGTCGCGATCGCTATATATATCACCCGACATAGAAACAAGAATGGACAGGACATTAGCGGTTCCCCCAGCAATGAAGTTAAATCTTTGAGATTTGTCCGCATCAAGACGTGTATACATGCATGCATGTCCTCACTAGCCTGAAATTAACCTTTTCATCTGTTGTACGACGAGAGCAACGTCGGTTTTACACGATTAAATTGAGTAATTCGGAATCGTTTGATAGGAATCGATCAGTGTTGTTTTGTCAAAATGCGAAGGGATCGGACAAGCGCCGTGGTCGAAAGGTCGTGCACATGACAAGATAAGATTGTTGACTTCCTTTTCTCCATGGGGCCCACCTCTGGTGTGAGCCACTGCCGATTCACTCACCCTGCCGTGATGCACACCTTGCCTCCCTTTTCTTCAATCCTGCTGTACCAACTGTTGAAATTAATTAACCCCTTCGCTTTGACATTGGGGATACACCTTCCTGATGATTCTCTACGCGACGTGATCCTTCTGGACGCGTTGGTCCTGTGCTTCGACGTGCCCGTCTGGACACGACCTCCTTTTCTTTCGAGGGACGCCTCACCTGGGACAAGCGAAGGAACCATGATATCATCAACTTATCATCTTTCTTAGTATAAATATACAAAAACTTATCCTACAGCAACACCCTACATTTTTCTTCATCAACCTTAGAGACCAGTGTATTATTACACAGACTTAATATAAAATAAATTTTAGATATCATCTTCTAATCATCGTTCTTGTATTGCACCAGCATCGATCATCTGCCTCTTATCTGCACTATGGAGCCATTGCCAAACTTGATTTTACCCAAAATCTTCTCATCGAGCTCATCGAGCATGGAGCGATCTCCCATCATATAATTACATGCTCCATTATTCAAATATCACATATCAGTATGATTGTGGCTGCCTTCCTCCGTACGTAGTTTAGAAATAACATTTTTCTCGTTCAACATCATCATACCTGGCGTGTCTTCGACACATAAAGAAAGAAGTAATGCCAGCTCATCGTCCTCTTCGGCTCGGGTGAGGTTTACCTCCTCGTCCTTCTTCTTGCTTCAGCAATTCGAAGTAGCCCATACTTGTCGCAGTTGAAGCACTTTATGTGCCTACGGCACTCCAACACGTAGTGACCAAATTTGTCACGATCAAAACACTTGATATGTGATTTATCACGGGATCTGTCGCCACCGTCTTTCCTAGTTTTGTCTCCACGGCCACCTTTGCCATCCTGACCACCTCGCTCGCAACTGCTTGATGAGTCACCGCTCCTTGCATCTCCCTTTAACAGCAACAACTGTTGGCTATGAGACTGAAACCCCTTCTTATTACGTGACTGAAACCCCTTCAGTAGCTCCTCAGGCGCTTTGAGGGAGCCGGTGATCTCCTTGATCTTCTTCTTGTCCAAATCGGAGGAGTATATGAGCGTGGTGACGACAGGTATGTACTTCTCCGGAAGCACGCATAGGTATCTCCCCCTCACATATTGGTTACGCACTCCTGCAACTACGGAGATGTTAGGCACATGGGCTCTGATACCACTTGTCAAATCCGGACCTTAGCCGTACGCTTAGGTCTTACCAGATTTCACTTCTCGTGCCACAGGTCTAAATGGGCTGAGTATCTAAGCCTACGGGCTGCCCATATGCAAGCCCTAAAGTAATAACCTTATAAGTGGTATGTGTTTTTTTCCCGAAAGACTAGTTCAATGGGTAAGGTCTCTCTCACACTTATAATTTATACTTCTTTTTTTATAACTAATGTAGAACTATTCGCAACAATAGGAGCTTCACAAAATGCCCATAAGTAATTTACAGAATACATGATCAACGCATGTTCTGCGTTGGCCCCTTATAAAATACCCTCACAAGGTTCGTTCATCTCTCCGTTGTTTAGTTTGTCCAGATCTGCTATCAGCAGGCCTCGATCCGCAGTGCTTTCATTTTTTACACTTTAGTATCTTAATCATAGAATGGGTGACTTAGAAGCTCATAAACAAAACATGAGAACTGAAACAAACCGAAAAATCCAAATTAAGTTTGAAATAGTTTGATTTTGATTTCTAGTTTCCTAGCCAAGTCTTGCTCCCATCTCGGCCGTCCTTGCCTCAATTCCACTGTCGAGCAACCTCCACCATCCCTCTACGCGCGTTCACTATTCACCGTGCAAAAATATCTCACCGCTGCCTGTTTTGCCACCGCCCATTTTTCTTCGCTTGTTCTTGCGCCTTCTCGCACGAATCTCAACCAAATCCCACCTCAATCTCTACCAGCATCGCTTGAACGGAGGAGAGCTCGCGCATTACTGTTCATGATCCGAAAAACCGCTGCCCGCCCCTGTTTTGCCGCCGCCGCCTCCCTCTCGCTTGTTCTCGCGCCTTCGCGCACTCTCTCGCCACTGCCACCTGGTCTGGCTCCGTACTACCTCGCCCACCCCGCCCTGACAACCTCTTGGTAGCCCCAGCTGCGTGTCAGCCTCGCTGGCCGTGCTTCGTCATCGCCTTTGCTCTCTCCCACGACTTCATCTCATAGCCGACCTGAGCCACAAGTTTTGACTGCCGCAACTCAGCGCCTGAGGTGCCACCGTACCCTGCTGACCTCCCCGCCGCTCAGGATAAACATCCCCAAAGTCTCCCGAGCCAGCTCGAGTATGCGCCCCCCTACAGTCGACCGTCCTAACCCGCTTATAAAAAGCCCCAAGTCCCACTGTGGAGATGCATCGATGCTAGTGAACCCCTCCACAGCCCGAATTGCTCCGGTGACCCCCACACCGCCGGTAATCGGCAAAAATCCCCAAGTAAGCCCAAAGTTTGATTCTCCTCCTTCGGTCTATTTCATTTCAATTGTTTGTTTCCGTAGCTCCTTCATAACCCTAAGAACACAACCGAAGCATTGCCATGGCTAGCCATGCTCCGTAGCTCGTCGGCCACCTTCTCTTCCGCCGGCCGCA